>DWLS01000414.1:0-31133 GCA_018246255.1 Pachliopta kotzebuea | reverse complement strand
GCAACATGTTACTTAAACTTGAATAAGGTCTTTGTTTCACCAGCAGCCACATTGTCCCTTAATATAATTGGAAATTAAAAGTTGTGATAGCATATTGTAATGAAAAGAATAACTTTACAAACCCTACCTTCCAATTGTGAGAAAGACTATTAAAAACTGTCAAATCATAAAAATGAATATATAACAAACTAATACTAGTTTATTATATATCAATTTTTTGATTTGGTATAAGTAATGCTTTTCCCAAAAGTCTATGTCCAAGAATGAATGTCTATCGCCTGATGACTGTGATGATGATGAACCAATCTAAATTTTAAGAAGTTTTTAATGTTTTACTATTAAAAATGTGGTAATAAATATTGTATACAGCAACACTGCTATCTTATGGTTAAGGTAAGAATAAATAAATAAAAAAATATATGTCATATCACATTAATACACTTAAATTCAGATAAATGCAAAGCCATTCCTAATTATACAGTTATCGCAGTAACAATGATTTACTTATTTGTATAAATGCAAAAAAAAAACATTTTTTATAAATTAGGGGCCAGTTTTTTACCATAAAATGGTTAAAGTTTATATGAAAATAGTTTTTAAACAAATTTGAACAGCTATGTTATAATATAAAATGGAAGTTATAGCTCTTATACCAAAGATATGTTATAAGTAAAATAGTTAACAATTATTGCCTCTGTTGCAAGACGCCCTTTGAAGACATCCTAGCATATTTTTCCATCACCAAAAAGTACCGTACAAACTTTACAGGGTACCATTATGAACAGCACTCAGTGAAGTACCTGAAAGTACCTGGATAACGAGACTATGATATAATGTGTAAGTTCTTAACATGCGTTGTAATACATAGGCTGGCGTATCTATTACCATCAGGCGAAGGTCCTGCTCCTTTCGTCGCCTTGTCGAATAAACAATAATATTTGGCACATTACTTTCTATATAACTTAAACTCTAAACATCTCAAAAACTAGTTTTCTTTTTCAATTATACCTGTAAATTATAATGAAATACTCATTGACAGATAGGCTTTTGAGCCTGTTCACCGCTTCATAAAGCCATTGAGCAAATAACAACTGTAGTAATGCATGTTTGCAGGAATATATAATATGCAATGAACTAAGGGATTTAATTTCTCAAATAGTCTATCACTTATGTAATACTGATTTATATTTAGCCAATCATTCAACCCTTGCCTAACAGTTAACGCAACCGCAATTATAATTGGAAGTTAAATAATACTAAATTCACTAACATTGCCTATATGTATGGGAAACCAGATAACAAAATAGACAATAAAAAAAATCTTTTTTATAGTTTAGCGCAATAATTCAATTATAAGAGTAAAAAGATGTTATGACACTTACTACGAAATAAAAAGAAATTAAGTAAATTGTCACAGGTTTTCCATAACTAGTATGTTAGTCGTTAAAACATAGTAGTATAACATCATCCATAGTAGGCAACACAAACATCTTTATCATAATCAGGTAACACAAGAGGTAGATAGAAATTCAATACAGCCTTTAACACCAAATTTGATCACCAAGTAATGTTTCTACAAGAACACTAAGATTATTAATTAAATACTACTTTGGTAATATCAATTCCTTATTTAAATATTCGTATATGGTAAAATTTCTGCATGATACTTATTAAATTTATGTAACTATTTGATAAAGAACTAGTAGGAAAATTTAAATGTAGATCAAAAATGAGATCATTAAAAAAATCCATAGAAAATAAATAGTAAATGTAAGTCCAACTCACATTATGGATTTTCAGCATTTGAAGCTAACAAAGCAGACAATGTTGCATGTGTTGCACTCAAGTTACCAGATGTGGGGCACACTATACTGGAAGCACCATTACCATGATTGCTGTTTAAAATTCCACCACTTGTACCGGAGCTCACGATGGTAACATTTGGTGGAGGTGTCACTCCGTTAGCGAAACCGGTGGATAGTACTTTCTGTGTGTTATGCATCATAAATGATTTGCTTGTACCTGAACTTCCAAGTGTAAGCACTTTCTTCAACATCACTGATGAACCGCATGCATTGTCTAAAACATCTTTGGCACATAAATTATCGAAATTGCTTGAACTAGCTGTAATCACTGAACTAACTTTGGATGTTGTTGTGTGTGTTTGAGGTTTAACTGATGTGACGTTGAAGGAGACTCCAGTATTAGTAGAGCTGCGATTCATTATATTCCTTGATACAATAGCATTGTGTAAAATGTTTCCAGTGGGGAATGATTTAGAAGAGACATTGATATACTGTGTGGGTGTTCCGAGGACAGCAGAATTTGAGGTACGAGTACCAAAACCAATTATTGTGCTTGCTGTACCTTGAGACATGACTGTACTTATTGTACCTGTCTTTGTGTTCATCGGTAACCTGAAAAGGCATA
This sequence comes from Pachliopta kotzebuea, assembly GCA_018246255.1. Taxonomy (NCBI): domain Eukaryota; kingdom Metazoa; phylum Arthropoda; class Insecta; order Lepidoptera; family Papilionidae; genus Pachliopta; species Pachliopta kotzebuea. The sequence goes on along the minus strand of DWLS01000414.1, from coordinate 28,703 downwards.
AAGCCCAATTATTTCTTTTTTATGTGATGTAACACAGTTCACAGCTGATAGTAAGTGATACATCTAGCCTATTGGGGTGCTAGTTAGAATTAATAATGACTTAATATTTAAATAATGTAATTTTACAACATCAAATACAGCATCTGTGCTTACTGATTTACAATTGTAATATAACCTAATTATGGATTATTGGAAAAACTTACATGGAGTGTCATTGCAGTTTATAACTACAAATTATTGTAAATTAATTTTAGCAAAACAATATTCAGGGGATAAGAAAGGCTTGTTTGTCTAGTAATCATTGCAACGCCTATTACTGCCACCATCATACACTCCTATGTAAACATTATTGTGTTACAAATTAGAAGGCGTTGTTGTACCTAATGAAATTATTATTATGGTGTTGTTACTACTATCAAGTGAATGTCCTATTTTTCATATCACTTCTTCGAATAAAACAAATTACACATAACAAATCGTTTAAAAAAAAATATTTACATTTCTACTTGTCTACAGAAATAGATGCTGTATATATTACTACTACAACTCACCCACGAATCATCTGTGATGTGGTTCCTGGTATGCTTTGTATTGTAACAGTTGCTTGTGGCAAATGATGTATTGTCCTTGGATTTGGTGGTATGGGAGAACTGGTATAATAATGTACTGTGCTTCCAGTGATACGTGGGGGTGCCGCAATGTGTGCCACTGGTACACTGTGTATCATGCCACTAGTAGTAGATGCAACTATTATACATTTAGTATTTTGATTTTCTGAAAACTTAAAAACAACATATGGTCAGAATCAAATAAAACACACTAGACCACATCTTCACTTAACACCAGGTGGGATCGTGGTCAAGCATTAACCTATACATACGTAAAAAAAAAAAAAGACTTCTTTATTTGTGTGTTCCCTAAAAGTATCATTTTTTTTACATTTTCTGTAGCAAGAATTAGTAAGATTTAATTTTAATATATTTTTTCTATCTACCTAGCGGCAACATAGCATTACTTTTGACGAGATGTTATGTGACAGACAGATCCTGGATGGTGAAATACATTGCCAGAAAAACTATCCATCTCAAAGTTGTCTCCTACAACATAGCGATGCTATTAGGGCGGCAGATTTAAACTATGAAGTAACTATTCAAGCGAGTTCCAAAAAATTCGACTACCAAGAAAATTCATGAGATCCCGGGATCGAACCAGTAATCACCTTGTTACTTGGTAAACGGTTAGCCACAAAGACAATTTTAAAAACAAAAATGATATTTAAGAGATTCATTATTTATATATACATTATCTGTGTTGAGTGTAGTTCCTAAATCAAATTCATCTCCTACTAATGTTATTGTATCTGGATTAGCCCCTGTCAGTTTTTCAATTGTCTTCCTTGCATCCGCGTCACTTTCAATATTACCAAGATTACGACTCAAAAACTCAATATCAGCTTCAAGCAAACCATCAACTAAATGATTCTCCGCATCATCTGCAGGTTTACAAAGTGTGAATGATCCTTCATTTTCTAATTTAATATCTTCTACCTTGATGCCTGCTACACTAATGTCTTCAATAGTTTCTACTTTAATGCTATTAACATCTAAATCCTCTACTTTGATACCGTCAACTTTTATATTGTCCAAATCTTCAACTTTAATACTGTCCACTTTGATATCATCCATATCTTCTACTTTTATGTCAGCAAAATCTGTATCTTCTTTAAGCATATTTGATACATCTGAATACTCTCTGCCAGTATCAGGGTTAGTCATATATTCACTAGCATTGAAGTTCTTACTATCAAAGTCATCATGACTCTCCAGCTTTATATCATCTACTTTATATTTATCTTCTTGGTCACTGCTAGTAGATGGTTGAGGGCTGCTAGCATTGCTCAGTTCGCCACTAAGAGCCCGTTTTAATACATACGCTTTAATCTTTCTCAACATAAAAATTGGAACTTTAAAACCAGTTAATTCACCAAGCATTGGCAAGGAACTATGTTTGTAGGCATCACTGGTAGCCAACTCTTCAATGTCCTCTAAAACCTAAAATTGTAAATTAAATATAAGTTCAATAAAAGCTTATTAAATAATGACAATCAAAAATTTTTTTTAAAAAAAAAAATATTTACTGACCATAATATATGTTTTACCTCCAACGGCATTGACTAAATTATGGCTAGCAATCCACTCTTTATCTGCTGTATCAGCAGGATATCTGAGTAAACCAGCATGTCTGGTGTATAACCGACCTCTGGAATTTCCTAATCCAAGTACCTTAAAATGAAACAAATTTGTAAGTGATAACATAAATTCGACACATACAATATAATTTCTCTAAATTATAAAGTAGTTTTATAACATGATTTTCCATAATAATTTCGACAATAAAATATAACAATGTTCGGTAACAGATTTTTTCCCCCACATTTGCTTAAATTTTACCTTAATTTCATGTGTAATTAAGTTAAAATGGAGCTCTGATTGATGAGAATGCACGCCCGGAATAGTAATCGTGAAAGATTTACAATTTAACGGTGGAAGCTAACCAGAAGGGCTCTAAAAACACTAATAACATTCCGCAATATGTGACTCTGCAATAAACTGTATATATCCATGTTCTTAAATGGTTAGGTCAGACTAGCTATGAAGGAAGTGTAGTAATACAAAGCAGTGTATTTTTATACTACTCTTTCTATTCCATGTAGGTATGAACCAAACAAGATGTACATTTTTGTAAGTGATATGCCTGCCCATAATAATGTGGCAGTAGTTAGAATAATAAATACACCCTATATTGTGCTTGTAATCTTGTGACAAAATATGTTCTTTTTACCCTTGTAATTTCATTACTTACTATAAGTATCATATTAAAGATTTATCACTATAACAAAAAACCAGAAAACAGGCTACTAAGCTTGAGTTTCATTTTCTTATATTTACTTTATGAGCATGTGATCCCATTATGAAAAGAGTGTCTTGAGTTAATCTTGCTGGATTCCATTTTTCAGAGTCTCTAAACGCTGATGCTGGGGCTGGAGATGTAGGATCATAAATCTGTTCTTGTTTTATCTTTTTTGATTTAATACTCTCTGACTCAACTTCAGACTCCTTTCTCTTACTTTGTGATGGATTCTGTAACAGTTTTGATTTTCATGAATTTGTTTTTTCTTATTTACTTTGTTTAAATATGTAAAAAACTTACTGTTTGCTTAGAAAATCTTGAATCAACAGATGGATCAATTTCACAAATATCATTTGATGTGGTTGTAGGTCGTGTTGGTGTTGTATATAACAAACGTGTTGCATCCAACATGGCGCGACACACTGCTCTTACCTATTATATTAAAACATACAAATAAGTTAAATTTAAGCTTTCAACTTGCTTATAACATTTCATTACGACATTTTTTTTAACCTTTGATCTCCTAAGACAACCACATTAAAGTTAACATTTTTCATAGCTTTTAGTCAACTAAAGTTAACAAAACACTAACCTGATCTTCACTTACAGACTCATCTCCCAGATTCAATCTTATATTGTTAACAGCAGGAACAAAAAATTTCTGCAATGAAAGTTAGAAAATGTCACTAACCATAATAACTAATATTATTAGCATTAAATTTCACTTGCCTAATAAAGAGAATACTAATATCATTTAAAAAAATAATTGGTCCCATATAAAACAAATATAAATATAGTTCAATAACATTAGGACTACACACATTGATTAAATCAAAATGAAAATCCAAAAACCTTTATTCTTTAACAAAAGGTATACAATTTTTAACTTAGAATAGTTAAAATAAGTTACCCAAAAGAATATGATTTTTGATATAGTTACTTTATCTGCTATTTATAAAAGAAATTATGTTATTGTTATTTAGCAAATACATTTCTAGTTTACCAAATAAAATTATTGTTTATAAAGCTTAACAAGAACTTTTAATTTTGATATAGTAAATATATCAAAAATCATATTTCTTTTCGTTATTTACTTAAATTATTTTAAGTAGCAAATGATTTCCAAAAAATATTATAAACCAATAAAATTATTATATATTTATTTTGAAAACTTAAACTGAATTTAGTTATAAAATCACTCAAGAAGAAATTATGGTCTTTAACAATAACAAACAGTTCAAAACTTTACTTTTGTGGCAAATAAAGTTCTTACCTTATTCCATTACTATGATTAACAATGTTTATTTCAACAAATGTATTAAAAAAGCTAAAATATTTATAGGCGTTCTGATACTGAAGTTAAAAACTCCTTTCACTAATCTCGAAACCTTACTTGGATGTCTAAGAAATAAATATCACTCTAATGAATGAAAATGTTTGAAATGGGTTATTTTTTCAATTTTACTAAAGACAGAAATTGCTATTTTTAAAAGAAAAATTTAATCCATACCTCTAAATATTTTTTGATAACTTGATCAATTTCCCTTGTAACAGCCGACTGAATGGTTTGACGTAACATGTCTAAAGATTTATTAGCACTAGCTCTAAATTCAGCTATTGGTCTAGAATGAGGCTGTACTGGCCCTGGTAGACTAAAGCGTCTATGCATAGTGGCAAGAGTATTTATAGCAATTTGCCTAGTTATTGGTTGTTTCTGAAAACAGAAAGATCAAAAAATATGAGTAAAATTTCAATTTCATTAAAATAGTTGCTTCTTGTACATCACTTTTTAAATTGTATCACATTCACAATTTTTTTTTGTTATTAGGTTAATTAAATATTTATCCAAAAACATATTGTATTATGGCATCTACGCTATAAAATATTTATAGTAATTAATATAACAAATAAAATACGACTCATTAAACATAATTAGCAAGAAATACGTAAATCAAATTTACCGTCTGCATATTATTTGCTGGATTAGGTTTATTGTTAGATGATTTAATAGGTGCTTGAAAATTCCATGAACCACCCTGGGCATTATCTGTATTAGAAGAATTATGTGATACTTCGACATTGTTCCAAGTCTTTTGAATTACCATTTCGAATTATTGACATATGATTTTCATTTAAAAAATTATAATATTAATACTTAAGCCATTGTTGTAAATCTTAACAAGATAATAAAAAAATGTTAATAGCAATAATAATACCACTCAACCACAGATGACATTTGTATTTTGAAAGAATACAATACAAACACCACAGAAGTAACAAATAATACATGAAAATAAAATCGTCTACAACAAATTCAAAAGAGTCTAGGCTCTTATGTTTATCTACATAAGGTCAACTATGTATATTATTTGTAATAACAAATAAATATATTTAAATGTACACAATATTTTCAATATTGGTCGTTTGTAGAATACACATGACCAATTATTTTGGTGATATCAAAATCGACTGTACGAGAAGTGCAAGCCTTTAGTGTGCTCATAATAATAATCAAGGAATATAGTTATTATAAACATTTTTTTTATTTACAATTACTCTGACGAAAGCGAGATAAAAATATTGCTCTTCTATTTGTCTAGTATTGTCTTTAAAACTCATATAAAATTATCGTTTTATAATAAATACAAAAAAAAAATTAATTACCTAAAGTACTCAATATAATTTGAGTAAAGAGAAAAAAAACCTGATAAAAAAAAGTGACAAACAAATGATAACATTAAAAATATTCCAAATAAATATATTTTTACCCAACAACTATTACATTTTGTATAAACAACACTTTTTATAAGTTTAAAAAATTATAATGTAGTCACTGTTAAAAAAAATTCAATAAAAATTACGTGATTAAAAAAGTTTGTAACTAATGGCAACATTGAATAGAAATTAATAGTATATTACATCGAGTAAAGGCATTCCTTCCTTACTATTGTGCTTACGTTACTGCTCATTATCTTTTTGAGTTGCAACTACTGAAGAAACCACGTATAGTGCTAACTATAAAGGTATAAATTTTGTAAATAACTTTTTGTTGTGTTACATTTGTAATATCTAATTAATAAATAATAACAGCAATTTTCTTAATAAATTTTTGTACATGTAAAATTAATTTCGTTTGTTCTTAGACACCATTAAGTACAGGAATTCTTTAACATATATACGTCCTGATTGGTATCGCAGTTACAACTATTTATCATTTAAAAATTTATTGTAATTCGGAAATCTATTCATAATAATCATAGATACTTATGGTAATTTTTGAACTTTGTACTACAAACAAGTTTACAAGGTCTTAAAAAGCCTTTGATGACTTCCAAGCGGCGATGTAACGAGACAACGAATTTGATTTTTTTACGTAACTGATAAAGTTAAAATACTTAGTAATTTTAAACTAAAAAAATCCATTAAGCTAATTAAACCTTTAAACCGTTATTTTAGTCTTGTAAGAATTTGTATAATTAGGGAATGATTCAGTTATTAAATTAAAATTTTGTATGAAGATATAAAAATGTGTTGTGTGTTTATTACATCAACAATTTTCGTGTCGAAAACTATTATGGTCACCTATTCTTAATTTGTTATATGTTTATTATCTCACTAGTATTTGCATAAAATCATTCTTATCATGACATTTGACACTTACTGGCAATTGCCTATTGTGGACAAATAAGATTAAGGCGTTCATTGATCTAATTACCATTTCTGCAAGTATGGTATTACTACCTCAATATCTAAAAATCTTAACAGAAAGTTCCTAATAATCAACTTATTGAGAGACTATAATGACTTCTTGTCTTGACATTAAAACATTTGATAGACATTATTTTTTTTTATAAACTATTGCTTAAACTATTACTTCTTGTGAAATAACTTATGTAAATATAACTTTAATTTTATTAACTATTGCAATAAATTTCATGAGAATACATTAAAATTTTTGCTATTTATTGTTACAGATACAAAATGTCAAAAATAAAGGCTGGACCTGTTGTTGATGTGCTAGGTGATGAAATGACCAGAATCATTTGGGATCTAATCAAGAATAAATTGATCTTGCCATTTTTAGACATAGAATTGCATACATATGATTTGGGTATGGAGTACCGTGATCAGACCAATGATCAAGTTACCATTGACTGTGCTAATGCAATCAAAAAGTACAATGTTGGCATCAAATGTGCAACAATTACTCCTGATGAAAAAAGAGTTGAGGAATTTAAGTTAAAGCAAATGTGGAAGAGTCCTAATGGAACAATCAGAAACATTCTTGGTGGGACTGTATTCAGGGAAGCTATTATTTGTAAGAACATCCCTCGTCTTGTAACTGGTTGGGAAAAACCAATTATTATTGGTCGTCATGCTCATGCTGATCAATACAAGGCTACAGATTTTGTTGTACCTGGAGAAGGTAAATTAGAGCTAATTTGGACTCCACCATCTGGAGAACCCATTAAACAGGTAGTCAATGATTTTAAAGGTCCTGGTGTTGCCCTTGGTATGTTTAATACTGATGCTTCTATTATTGACTTTGCTCACTCTTCATTTAAGTATGCTTTGGAAAGAAAGTATCCCTTGTATCTTAGCACAAAAAATACAATTCTTAAGAAGTATGATGGTCGTTTCAAGGATATCTTCCAAGATATCTATGATAAAGAATACAAAGCACAATTTGAGGCTGCAGGTATATGGTATGAACATAGACTAATTGATGATATGGTTGCTTATGCTATGAAATCAGAAGGTGGCTTTGTTTGGGCTTGTAAGAATTATGATGGAGATGTCCAGTCAGATTCTGTAGCTCAAGGTTATGGCTCCTTAGGTCTCATGACTTCAGTTTTGATATGTCCTGATGGAAAAACTGTAGAGGCAGAGGCAGCTCATGGTACTGTAACCAGACATTACCGTTTCTATCAGCAAGGCAAAGAAACATCCACTAATCCAATAGCATCAATCTTTGCATGGACTAGGGGACTTCTCCACCGAGCTAAACTTGATAACAATGATGAACTCAAAAAGTTTGCGGAGACTCTAGAAAGTGTGTGCATTAATACCATTGAATCTGGAGTCATGACAAAAGACCTTGCCATATGTATTAAGGGCATGAATAATGTAAAGAGGGAAGACTACTGTGAAACATTTGATTTTATGGATAAGTTGGCTCAAAATCTAAGAAAAAGTTTGGGAAAATGACTATTAATCTGTCACAAGAGTAATATATAAATTTCTATTTACTTGATGAATCTTTAAATTCATGGGTCATGGAATCAAAGGGTGTTTTACTTATTTAATGGCATTTATTTGTAAAAGTTATTAATATATGTAATGTTTGTACTCATTAGTGTTTTTTTGTCCATCAAAACAAAGGTGGTTGTCATTTACACACATTTTATATAACCAGTATTATATTATGCACTAAGAGGCTCTCACTTGATGTAATTATGATTAATTGTACAGAGTACATCTTGAATCAGTTTTTCTAACAAAAATTGAAGGTGTCTGTCCCTCTTCAATTTTTTTTGCTTAATTATACAAAGTGGTTTTTCACTAAAAAGAATAGGATCAGTTTTTTAATCAAATTGTACACTTCTAAGTAGCAGAACTGTCATGTCCTAAGATAACCAGCCGTCATGGATACATACATTATTACTAACTCAAAATTGGTAAGCTTATAGAACAAATGGCATTGGCTCCTTGTAAACGAAAGCTTGGGTCCAGCTGTAGGAGTATCAAGGTAGAATACTTGACACTACAAATAAAACAAAAATCCTTTATGTTGGTTCGATATGTACGAAAATTTCGTCATGAAACTGTCTACTACGAATATCATAATTCTTAATTACATACTATCTAAATAACAAGACATAAATAAAATGATGTAAGTGTTCAGTGTTACTGATAACTATCGTAACGTATCGGAGTGAGGTGGTCGTGTAATCATTGTTATCGTTTTAATAAAAACACAAGGTCGTTTTCGTGAATTGTTATACATTGACCACATAGTTAATATAATTTAGATTCTATTATTTAATTAAACAATGACTTATATACATTTTGAAATAAAGTTAAATGATGACTGACCATGAATTGTATTAATGCAAAGAATTCGCGCTAATTATTTCGAGACACCTTTCTACCCAATTAATATTTTTATTTAATATCTGTTATCACTCTGATTAAAATCTTGAAAGCATTTAACAATATACGTTAAAAGAGGATTAAATTGTAACCAAAAATTTTCCGTGGTATTTTAAAAAAAATATTTGTACACTTTGTTAGTCATTACAACAAAAAAAGGGGTCTTGTGATTAAAAACGTGTACCAAATTTTTAGTCAAATACACCGAAAGTTTCTGTAACTTAAATCACGTCGTCGTCGTCAGTAGTCGTCTGAATGGTGAATTAATTTTTACTTTCTCGACTTTCAATTTTACAAAGGGAATGCCATACTACCCAACTGGGTATACTACTGATATTGTTTAAAAATTATTAATTTAATAAAACTTCAGTGATAGTGAGATATTATTTGTAATAAATAATACTTAACCTCTTCTGGATGCTTTTTTTGCGTGTAATATATACAATAAAGCTATGCTTTGTTTGTCAAGTCGATAAATTCATTGAAGGTGGAAAAAAAAAACAAAAAGCACCTGAAAAGTTTTTTTTTTTTAAATGTTTCTTGTACATAAAAAAAGTAATATTTAATTATATTTGTACCAATATTGGTTTGATTTGTACAGTATATTTTTTTAAGTGCAGGTAGCCAATTGTTGTAACGAGTTGTCAGTAGGAAAATTGAGAAAGTATCTAGATTTCGCTTCAGATAATTTCCTGTTTTTTTAATAAGCTGTTTACGTTGTGGTCCAGTTCACATTCCATTACACTGAAAAGAGTAACGTCCTCAGTATTTATTGTATACATTATTGTGAAATTGCCAACTAAGGAAAAAACCACAGCATGACTATTAATTAATATTTGACCCCTAATAAATCTAAAACGAATAGTAACTTTAACATCATCGTCTAAAACCTGCGGGAGTCCACTGCTGGATATAGGCCTCTCCGAAGGAACTTTAAATTAAAATTTTGTGTGAATAATAAAATTAAATTAATAAAAGAAAATATGTAAATATTTTTAATTTTATATCTTAAGTGATTACTAATTATCGCTATTAAGATTTGTTTCAATTACATATAAAAGTGGATACAATGGAAATGTTTTACACCGCTCGATAATCAGTTTTTGCTTACAGTTATGGCTAAGAGATATCGTTATTTGTTTATGGAAACTATTACCATAAAAGTTATTATTTTTTAAATGCTTGACAATAATTGATTTATTATTGGATGATTTATAAAAAAGTAATTGAAAACAATACCATTGTGTGCTAATCCGTCGCGATAATAATTGATGTATTTAAGTTCGAAATTCCTTGCAATTAAACATTTTTTCAATTGAAAAAAAAAATTATGAAAACAAATAATCATCTGCCTACCAATTTTTAAGTCGTATATTTCTTAAGATTATCGCTTCAATAAAATATTCAATCATTGTACTATTTCAAACTCTTTAATTATGCAATGGCATCGTATATTTTATTTTCAAAGCCTGTAAAAATAAAGTACAAATCGGTTTCGCTTTCTATTACGGCGAATCCCTGTGAGGCAATCGACAAATAACATTTCTTAGTGAATTACTAGACGGTTGGCGCGGTTTCCCCTTACGATGCCCTCCCTCCCTCCGTTTCTCCCTCTGAGTGGAGAGGGCCATTCAGAGACGGTTCGCGAAGCTCACACGGTGCTTACTCCTTCAGTTTGGCGGGCTTAGCGTTTGCTGCCAGTCGTATACCGAGCTGCAAGTGATAGCCAGTACTTCATTTGGCGCGTAAAGCCAACGAACGCCGCGATACATTTTCATTCGTCGCTAACACAATAAAAACAAACCAACCCCAAAAGTTTATGTGTTTATCCTGAACAATGTCAATGCAATCAAGCTTTTTGTCGTATTTACGATGCGTTATCGCATTAAACATTTTATTGGTAAGTTAATTATATAATATTTGATTTATCAACAGCATTTTTTTAAATTAGTGTTAATTTATAATACAATACATTGTCTCATTATTATAATTTATTTTAATTCGATGAGATATTTCCACTGCAAAACTATATATAGGATTTTTTGAAATCAACTTAAATAATATATTTATAGTCCACTTTAACTGAAAACCGAAATATTGTTTAACTTTTAAAAAATTTAACAAAATACGTGAAACAAATTGAGCATAAAAAATATTTAATAGTTTTTAAAATAAATTTTTGGATCATGTATTTTTTTTCAACCGAGGTGAGAATCTTTAACAATGAAAACTGCACTAGGCTCATCCTGTACTTGTTACGTTAGTTTTAACTATAATCTATGTTATGAACATATTTTATACTTACTTTTAACGTAAGAAACAAGCAATTTGTCTATAAACACGGCACGCTGGCGGGTAAGTAAACAAGTGTATAAAGTTGATCGCTATTGCATGAAAAGACTAGATCTGTAATAATTTATGTAATGATGTTTTATCTACTGGTATGGTCATAAGATTTTAATTATTAATAAAAATATATATTTTACGTTGAACGCCGTATCAGACCGCTTCTGAGTTTTAATGTACGATAGTAATAAGGCAACTATCTCATCCGTTAACTGTAAGTGTTGCAACACGATGCATCGTTAAAAAATGAACTCAACGACGCCCAGAAGCGTTTCTAGTTTGATTTCCGCACAACTTAAAGATCGAAATGTAATGTTAATTACGTTTTATTACTCTAAGTTCGTAACATTTATAAAACATTAGCAATCAAAGGGCATACTTAGTATTGGCCGATCAAAAACCGCTAGCTAGCTGTATCAATTACTAGTGCCGCTTGGGTGCATCCAATTACGAGCTCTAGTTCACATACTTCCTATTCATAACCGTTTTAAGATTGATAAAAGAACACTGAGGTGTAATTTTAGAATGAAATGATGAAACAGCTCTCATTTACCAAGGCTGCCGCCATTACTGAAAGTTTGTACAAACCCGTGTAAAGTTCAGTGAAATTAACTCATAATTTATTTAATATATTTATATTGCTTTTGTACATTATGTACACAATTGCATAAATTACATCTTTTATTTAACGAAGCAACGAGATGAATAACATGTTCAAGTGATGTTAAGAGATAAAGTTGCTTATAACATTGTGGCGTTAGTCATAATGGCATTTAGTCGTTTCTTCAGTAATTTTACTACAGCGCCATGTAATGCATGCCTACAGTAACGTTTGGGTTCGACAATAGAGGCTGCTGTGGTACCTAGATGATTTTCAGTACCATAAGCTTATCCGTAATATAATAATAAAATATACTTAATCACCTGAAATTACCATAAAAATAAAATGAACATACGAATTTTAATTTTTCCTCAGGAAAATCTCAATAAAAAAATCCTTTTCTATAGCGATAGATTTGTGAAAATTCGGTAGCCAAAGGTCATGTTGCGCGATTTACCTTTTTCAATTAACATACGATATGTTTGTTATAAGTGATGGGTATAATTCTGAAGATACCCATTGTGATTAAAAAGATTTACTTTAGATTGTATCATGTAAACGTGTATTAGGCAAATCTACAGCTGCGCGTGGGAATCTCCGACCATGCAATTAGGGTATGCAGGGTGCGGAGGGTGCTCAATTATTCACTGTGTGCACTGTTTTTATTGCGATCCTCCTTGTAGGCGCAAGGAAATCAACAGCCTCATAACTTCGAAACAATAAAACCTTATTGCCGTAGAAAAAGAGAAGCAGGCGTGATTCGGGCATTTATTTTTATCATGAAGTTATAAATAATGAGCATAGCCAACTTTCATTGACACGGCATGAATTATGGCATCCTATTTTATAGTACTTTATCCAGAGTTGCCAGACGATTTTTACATTTCACCATATGCATCTTTAGCATATGTAAGATTGAATTAACAAAAAATAAAAAAATATTTTTATATAGTACAAAACCTGTAATTCTACTATATCAATTGATACGGGTAGTACAACCTATTGAGTAAATTAATAGAAAAAATATTTAAATACTTCTACTTATATCCCTACTCTTCCTACATTGATAGATTTTAATGGTAAAAAAAAATTTTGAAAGACACGCAATTTATTTCTATAACTAGTATAAAAATTAAACGTAGCCTTAGTCATGGGTCATTGTGATACCGATCCTGTGTCGTAGTCACGTTAAGGCTTTACGGCTTTTTTTATAATTTATTCGCTTTTCTTTTTTTACTTTATTTACAATTACAACAGCAACAATACAAAACCTGCAATTAAATAAAACTGAATAACATAGTTAATTTGCATTTAATATTTGGTTATTAATCAAATAACCTTAATAAAAAATTATTAGTTTACTAGAATATAGAAAAGTAATCGATCAAAGAGTTAACTTTAGAAAAAATTGTACCTAATTCAGAGACTGGACTATTAAAAGCTATTTAAGCGTGATCTGCAAAAAGTTTTTAATAAAGACAAAGATAGCTTGAACACATCTTATCCTCGACTTTAAAAAGTGAATGCAGATGAAGTATCCCACTATTTTGATCGTTGTTTCGTTAAGGTAAAGTTTTAAAGCGAAAAACACAAATTTGTATGTATTTAGTATGTTCTGGTATGCTTTATTTTATCACAACCTAATCATTACAAGTTTCTTGTGTAGATCTTTGAATATTTCAGGATTTCTGCAATGAGTCAAAAAGTTGTGTATAGTAAAAATATGTAAATAAATATCTTAAGTCCTTTTGTCATAATAATGCATAACAAAATACTAATAAATATAATATCAAGAATACTTATTAAAGTTATAGTTCTTTATTTTTGTTATTTTATGTTATGCACTGTAGACAGTTTTATAAATTAAAAAAAAAATGTTGTGATAAGTCTAGGGGAGAAAACGTAAACATTCGTGACTTAGTGCAGTTTCATTGGGTATTCCTGTTAATTTTCATAATTCCTGCTTATGTTACACGTCCGTGTATGAGCTTTAAATGTATGAAGGCGCCTTGTGAATGAGCCCGCTTGCATGTACCGTTGCGTGCGTCATACCATCGCCTCACCAGGCCGGTTGGTGAGCCTACGACCCTGCCGCCCTATCGGTCTATAGACACGGAACACACTACCGTATACAGGAAATTTCTGACATTCATTTATATACTAATCAAATGTATAATACAATAAATGTTATGGAAATAATGTTACAGACGATTATTCTTGTCTATTAATATAAACTCTTCTATTATAAGTTTACATACGCTCACACAATTGTTTCAACACTTAAGTAAGTGACGTACTTTATACAATATAATTGAAACAATACTATACTATGTAATTATAAATATTATTTCGCGATTGACGAACATTCCATCTTCATCATTTCATTACATTATTTTTACTACCTTTGTTTTCCAGTTGCTGATATATTCACAACCATGGTGAAAATTATGAAACTATATACCAGAGTATATTTAAACATAAACCTTGCCGAAAATATATATTTTTAACTAGGTTTGCGATTAAAAATATAAATGGGTATGTAGCAAATAAAATCTAAGTACCCCGGCTATTTACATAGAGCATGCGGTCAATTTTCGTAAATGTGAGTCTAGATTTGTTCCAGTCCGTTGCGATTTTAGTTTATTAAAAATTACGATCGCTCAATTACGCCCATGACAGTTGTGACAGTTACAATTAATATGAAATGTGATAAAAACAATTTTCATTATAATAATTCGTCTCGACGTTGTGAATAATTTAATCTCATTTCAATCAGTTCGCAATTACTTTTTGTTCAAGTTTCGATCCTTTAATTTAATTAGCGCGATGACAGCTGATGTCGGCACTGATAGCAGGATGCTAACAAAAAGTTGGCAGTATCACGTCAAAGGTCTTATCCGTCAGATCTGACGTGCGACCCACTTGCCATCCACTAAGCAGTAAACTAATCAGGATAGCTGTAATTAATGAGCGTAGTTAATTTTAGTACAAAAAATTATAAGCGAAAACATAACGGTCAGCTTCATGGAGTGTTTTTCGCTATCTGTCTAAACTGTCATTGAGGAAATGTTAAAGTAAACTAAAGAATAGGTACGCGCTCGGTTCATTGTCTTGTTGCAATAAAAACAAAACATGTGTTTTGTTACACATCCTGTGGGGAGTGCGAGTACAGACTCTCTCTCATCTACAGAGATGTTTTGATAGAGCATTCTACGTTAACGCGTTATTTTATTAAGGAGGGAGATACATTGTGTTACATTTTAAGTAGTTTCTACGCTGAATATTTACAAGGTAACAATCGATAAAAATCTATGCCGATACAAATCGAAATTGACGAAACACGATTTGAGAAATCAATGTTGTTTGCGATATGTGGTGACCGGTGATGTCGATGCCGAGGGTGGCACCCACCCCCGCTATATAAATCACTGTCCACCGCTCTAGTATAAGTCGACAAATAATCTGAATGGTTGGACACGCGCTTCTCGAACTACCATTGTTGCACCCTTCATGAATCGAAAATTAATTATACGAACAGATTCGCCAGGCATGACTTTACACAGTGACATAGTGCGCCATATATTCTATGTAAATATCATTTATAACAAATGTTAGCTAATTAATCACTTTACGACTTATTTCAGAAATATCAAAATATTATTCGCCACTAACGATATAAAGGTTAATAAATCCCTTATCAGGTGAAACAAACTGCCACTCGTAATATGATATTTAGTTTTCTCATCTTTATGTTAATAGCAGAAAATATTTTTTCTGCTATTGACATAAAGATTACTTGTAAACATAGAGCACAACGCTAAATGAAAATAAGCGATAAAAATAATAATAACAATTTAAATAATTTGTGTACAGTTCATTCACTCCATTTAATTGCAAATTCAGAGAAATATACAGATTTCCACTAAAATTATTTTATTCCAATTGTACAAAACGACTTTGATAGTACTAGCACCATTCACTATGAGTCGAAAAAGTGACGTGTAAGATACATATACACCCCTCTTGTTGTTCTTACTACTGGAACTCCTTGCCTTCTCTCACAAAACCCTCTATCTAAGACAGTCAACGCTACTTATCCACCTCACTGGCCAAGTGCATGTTGTTACTGCTCCCATCTGAACGAATCCTGTTGGTCATGAAACACGTCGATTTTTTTACAATATTTTCGGAACAGGCACTTTGACAAAGAAGTGGAAAATAGTGGAATGTGTGCGAATCTGAAAAAAATATCTTATCTTAACTACAAGAAAAATAGAAGAAGTTGTTTCGATATTAATTCCTGATTATTTATATTCATGTTTTCGTGAAAAGTTAGTTTGTATCAATGATATTTATATGATGATGATATAACATAAAGCATGGGAGAATCGTAACAGGGAGGTATTACGATAATACGTGTTATAGACTCTACTCCATATCGCCACATGGATCGTCGAGAAAAGATTAGTTTCCGCATAATCCGCGTAGGGGTGCAACCTCTATAAGCGAGTTCCATTGAAATGATCTGCTATTGACAGGAGAATATCTTGGTAATTTGAGAGCTGTTCTTATACTAGATCGTCTCATTTTTGTTTGTTTATAATAATCTCCAACTCAGACGCAAATCTGTCATATCGCATTGCATGGAAGCTTAGCAAAACAAGTTGACAACGCCCAGATGCAAATCTTGATCACTGTTAATTATAATTTATGTAATAACTCAAGTCGACCATCAATTTTTGCCTCACTTTATAAATTATGGCTTCAGTTTGTCAATAAAAAAAATATTGAAAACACTAACCTTTCTTTGTCTATAGGAAGTATTTAAATCTGCTATTTATGTAGACATTAATTTTATTAAAATTTTTAATGCATTTTGAATCGTAATTTTCTCTCTAATGATTTCTGCTGCGTAATTGACATAACGCTTGTAATGCTTCGTGATTGATTTTTGTCATTAATGACATTGGTAAATGATTAATATTAGTAGATATTGTTGAAAGCCTCTCACTACACTTGGAAAGCTCGTTATGAAATTAATTGTGACTAATCGTTTTAAACCACTGCTAAAGTTGTTACGATGCATCTATTATTACTATGTTAATGTCACTTAAGAAAGTTCGTATCGATTATGGTAAAGAAACTCATTTGTCACTATTAAGTGATAAACATTGAACAGATTAAATCTGCTAGTGAAAGTAATCAAGTGGCTAGGTTCTTTCTGTTACACAAGTATCAAACATCGAAGATTTAAAATCAAATAAGTTCATCGTTTTTGTCTAGACGGTGTTGTGAGAGGGTTGATGCACGAAGCTCAGGGGTGATGGCAATATTTTGAAGTCAATAAACTAATATTCCATACAAAAGTCTAACGAAACACAAACTAGTTCGCGAGGGAGAAACGTAGACTAAACAAAAAGCTGTAACTTTGTTTAATACGCAATATTTTCGCCGAGAGTACGTTAATTCGGATGAATTGAAAAATCAAAAATAGTAGGTACATTATACTTATACTATATATTTTACTTAATGCTGTACATTCTATATATTTAATCAAAACTACTTACTTTATCCGGAGAAGAAGGTTTTTTATAATTTTAAAACCTAACTATGAATTTACTATTAAATATATTCAAGTCGTACGTTTTGCGTAAATTATGGGAAAATAACGTTATTTTTAATTTATTGTCAAAGTATACGGTTTATTTCTTTTTAAAAATCTGACTTTTATTTTTCTATGTAATAAATATTTTACAGTTACAATTCCCATCACCGTTTCAAGTGTAGTGACATGTGACATATGTCCGTAAAAACGAAGCAACTTGCTAGTTACTTTATTGCTAATGTAAAATCGTGTAAATCTAATTTATTTTAACTCACATTTAAAATTTCAGAACTTTTACTTCCAAACTCTTAAACAGAATCATAAATTGAAACCTTCTAAATGTGCTAGAACTATGTACATTTTCCTCATCTTGAATTGATGCTGTAATATTACATTATATATCGATAATTAATACATCTATTATATAATTGTTTTGTGTTTCTTACCTTCTCTTTAAAAAAACACTGGAAATAGGACATTACAATAGGAGAATGAAATTTACTACTTATATTCTATTGGGATTGTACAAGTTTGTTACATTATTTAATATTATTTATTAAAGAACGTGTAAGAGATTCCGGCGGGCCATTAGATCACGTTAAGAAAACATACATACCATACCATAAAAAAAAGTTTTACCTGAGCTACAGGAATTATTTTTAAAGCTTTTATTTAAAAATAATACTAGACATATCCCTTAAAGGGCTCGTGCGCGGTCAATGACCATCTGGAGTTGACTCGCACGAGAAGTGGTAACCGCCAGCGCAAGTGGATTTCTACGTATAGTTAAGTCAACGTGTGTCGTCAAATGCGCAGGAGTTTGCGTAGACGCGACCTCACGCCGCGACCTGACCTCGCCGCCACTTTGGACCCGCACCATTCTAACAGGAATATCACAAATATATACATACCCTTTTCATATTTGGTGTATAGTATTAAATAAAATTGATTTTGAGATGTAGCAATTTATTAGTTTCAATAATCATAAGGAACAACAAGTATATTAACAATAATTACCGGAACGTTTATTTTGGAATAGTACATGTTATGAGAGTTTATTACTTTTACAATTTGTTCATAATTCATTATTTTCTTTAACTTTTACATAGAACTTTTATTTTTTCTTGTTTATAGGAAATTGATGTAATCTTATTATTGACAACTTTAACAGCTAATAAAACTCAGTGCTCGGGGATGTAGAATCCATAAGCTAAAAATACAAACAATTTAACGGTTTTAATTACATGTTTTCATCAATTTCTTTAAACTCTTTTAAAATTAAGTCCTTAACATAAAGATTTGGAACTAATTATAATGAAACGTGTGATTAATTACACCATTAACATATCAGTTATTTCAAAGCGAAAAGTTGGCTACCGAGTTAATAAAATATAATCACCAGATTAAATTAACAAATCACCATTAATTGGATATATTTATCAACATAATGCACGTTGATAACATATTCGATCAAATATAATTAACGTCTCTGGTTGTTATTAATGACTTATGTCATAAATTTTAATATCATCAAGTTTATTTACTTGTCTACCTACTTAATTTTACTTCCTTTTACAGAAATTAAGTTCTGGCATCATTAAGAGAATTAACAATAAAATTCCGAGTGATATTCATAAAAAGCCATTTATTTCTTAATATTAGCACTGCGATTTTAAACATTAAAACTGGTGAAATTACTGGAGTAACGGGACATTATTTGTCTCAAACCTATAAGTACCGTGTGGAGTAGTGTATATCTGTAATAAGACTTACGTTTATATATATAAAAACTTATATCTTATTTTTTATTTCCTTATAATATATAATAAAATACCAGCGTCCAGAAATTATCGATCATATAAATTGTAACTAACTTTTAATAATATAGAAAATAATGTTGTTATAAAGCACTTTCTCGTAAAGTTAAAATTTCATAAAACTGTTAACTTTTATAAACAGAATTAAAACTTCGCGGCGAGTTGTAACATAGTTGAAAAAAAGTACATTATTGAGTAATCTGCTCCCGAGACGTGTATCAGTGTAGTCTATCTATTTTATCTTTCTTTTATGAATTCCGATAGGTAATGGAATACCGGGATGGATTCTCCGGCGGCTCATCTATAAACAACACCACACGCTCATTATAAAAGCTCGAGGCGTTCGCATGCACGTTTGCTTCCTGTGCCGTACACTCGAACAGGTCTCAACAATAACAAATAGCATTTAAAATAATGATCATAAAACTCAATTTTATCTACTAGGCCATGTTGAAGAATAAAAAACTTTCAAGCCGTCGCGCCGTCAGCGAATCTTAACTCTTAATTGGCAAACAATACAGAGTTTGTTTACATTAACAAGTAATATGTTGCATTTGAACAGCTCATAGGAATAAAACAATTTCTGATGGCGCAGCTATTGTAAGGGAAAGGAAATTAAAATTACTATATACTCCATTCTTTCATAAAACACGTATTATAATGAAATTTTCTTACAGCACTCCGATTTAATATCCCCTACATTTTAGACGACGTAATTTAAATATGTACGCTGAGGTTGAATTTGTAAACAGGTTTTAATAGCCAAGAACCCCTAGCGAGGGGAACCACAAAACCACTTTCGGGTAAGTATAAAATGTTTAAGACGTCGAAGGGAGCAGTTTATCAATAGCTGAAATTATTGGGTAGTATTTATAAGGCTTTATGGGAACAAAATTTTTTAATGCAAATTTTGCATTATACATTAGTTTCATACTACCGTATAATATTTACGTTTTAAATGTTAAGTATTTAATATGATATTAAACAAGTTAATAAACCACATGCATATTTTTTATTACTTTTCTTTTCACTAAAAAGAAGATATGGTTAATACCAAAAGTAAAAACGTCATTGTTAAGTTAAAATGTGAACAAATGAAATTTATTAATTAAAGCAAAAGATTTTATAATGAAATTTATTACGTAGTAATATTTCTGCGGTGATAACAAGATAGTAGAAACTTTAACTAGTAAAATGCAAACAAAATATCTGTGGTATATTTATAACTACTGATAAATTTATAATAAAAATGTCAAAATTAAAACAATTTATGAAAAAATCTAAAAAAATACGCTGATGTCCAATTATCTATAGCATATTTTTAATTATTACATCACATGTAACAATATACATACATAAAGTTTAATTTACGTACAAAGACAGAAAATTAAAGTGAGGCATATAGTAAATATATTTATTATTATATACATTTATCTGCGTATGCGTAAAATTTATGTATATTGTGAAATATGTGATATACGGGTAATATAGTCAAACATAATAATACTTTTTTTTTAAGAATTTCGTTCCTATGGCCCCATAATTAAAATTTTAAGACGAGTAGGTTCAAACCAGAACACAGTAATGTTTATAGGTTACTATTTTCTGTTAGAAATAGACGCTACAGTGATATTATCACCTACCACAAGGATGTAATGAAGAAGTTGACTCTGTAATCCTGATCCTGACCGCTAATAAAATAATGTATGATGTAGATTGAAAGTAAATGAAACATGACACCTCAGCCTTCCTCATACCGCAGTCACGGTCTCACGGACTTGCTAATGGGAAAATAATTAATTTTCTCCGCATGTATCATAGAATAATTACCCATTACTTGCCCACGTAGTGCTCCGATATACACTATTAATATTAAGACGAATATCCCTGATTCACTTCCATCACCAAATACGTTTTTAAAACCTACTTAAAGATTACTTTTTACACCATCATTGTCACTTGATATCAGGTGAAACGGAAGATAAGTATAAATCCATTGTATATAAAATTATTACAATGGCACGCCATAGATTGGTTATATCATTAACAATATGAAATTAAATGTAAGTCTGTTAGTACGACATACTCGTAACTTTATCCGGCGATAATTAAAGTAAACAAAGACATATTCTGTTCGAAATCTTATATTTGTAATAGAAAATATTTTTACTAATTTTGTTACTTGTACTGATACATTTTGATAAAATACAACCAACATTGATAAAGTTTATAAAAGTTTCTTAAAGTCATATATCTAAACAAAAACTATTCACACCTTTAGATGAAGAGAGTTTATAATGAAAGATTTAAGTACAGAAATGTATTATTATGTATATATAAAAATATTACATAATTAAACCTATAAATACGAATGCGGAGAATTGTTGAACAAGAATGTGTAATGCAATGATTATGTGAACAATCCAACAAAAAGTATTGGATCAAAGAACTGGGAATTTTCTTTACTTTTCATTTTAATGACAACATTGTTATTCCTCGTTATTGATAAATGCTCATTTGCAACAAAAAGTAATGACTATTGTACCTATAATGCGGAAAAGTTGATGGTACGGAAATCGAAATGAAACGGTTAAAGTTTCCTACGTCAAAGACAGAATATAAGTATGTAATAAGGGAAGTTTTAGGTATGGAAGTGAATGAATGTAACGATAGAGGAAAAGCGAAGAAAGTTCGGATTAAATGTGTGATAAATTCATATTTCTTATATATTTTCCTTTAACTCATCTGTCATTCGAGTTAGTTAACAAAAAAAATACATTTGAGTTAAGGTGGTCTGTACCGTTCATTTAAGTATTTAGACTAGAGAATGATGTATGATAAAGATCCCTATGTATATTACATGAGTAACAAGAAGTGCAATATGATTTCAAAATACTATATTTATATAATTGTTTTCCTCACAGTTGCCTGCGTCATAGAACAGTAATCCAAAACTTTTTAGGAATATTATTTCTAAAGTTATAAATATTATGACTTGTCGCGGTTTTCGCGGAAAAAAATTCAATGAAAGTTTAATAACAGTGTCCACACCGCGTATTGATTGGAACAAATAATGGCGTGCGTGCAAATGATTCGAGGCGTTGTGTCGACTCTTGTACAATAATGCGAAGATTACATACAATCAAAATAAACCGCAATCCGCACAATACTGTAACGGACACTTTTTTACGATTCTGTCAATCGAATCTAAACAAGAATGTGGTTAGATTAAATTCGAGTGATCGTGTTTGGAAATTAGGTTACGTTGTTTAAATAATAAATATTTGATCATGGTGTATAGTAACCCAACGACTCTCATAGTAAATCAGTGTGGTGGTAGTTAACATGATAAACTCTAGTCGCGATATTATACGTTACATTTTATTCATTTACGCAAATACAAAGCGATAATTATTGGAACAAGTACAATGCATTTGAAGCAATGCCGAAAAATTCCAAAATGAATCAAATTCTCTGTAAAGTCGCAAGCGCAAAAGTTCAAATATTTAGCTGTCGCTTCACACATCACATACTACTAGGATTATTGTGATCGCCTTCAATAGTTTTTTATGATACCATTTTGTATTTCTAGTAAACAAGGATAAAAACAAACATAATAGATTCATCGATTTTGTAATGTATGTAATTTGCAATGTACGTTTCGAAATGAAACAGTTCGTAAATTATGTATTGGAAATATACACATGCCGGTCCCTTCCTTTCTGAGTAATTTCATGTTTCCAGAGCTTGAATAAGTTATATATCGCACCGAATACTAGGCACAAGGTCTCTAAAACGATTCATAAAAATTTTATGGCAACAATGTGGGAGCATACGAATAAGAATATAGAATATAATATCTTTGTTTTGAATAACTATATACCATTCTACTTTTATTCACTCTTTAATAAGCTATATAGCACACTCATACATATTTTGTAGAAGTAATAAAAAGACCTTACCTAGAGTACGGATGATCGTACTAAACATTCATGACCATCTTCTATTACCTACTTTATGTTTTACACTTGCTATTATATTTGATAATGGTATGTGATTGAAATTCATCATCTCTTATTTAGAACTTTGTTCCATGTTCCTCAAAATCGTAGTTTTTTTTAAGCATTATTGTGGTAAGTAATAATTGTTAACACGTTGTATAGCCGTCTATGTGCGTGGGCCCAGCGGACATCCTTATATGCGCGAAGACACGCCGCTTTAACTAAGATTGTCATAGCAATTTACAACTATGATCTAACACAGAACGCAAAGTAGACAAATAACACAGATGGAAGTATCTTGCAATAGCAAATTCCGCTTTTTAATTTTTATTAAAATACATTTGATTCAATTGAATAAAGTGTAGAAATATGGTGAATGTGGCTGAATATTGAAAAATTGACTAATTATAAACTAGCATGTCATAGACGTGACATCAATGAATATGAACCCCATTTAATAAGTAAAATTTTAAATGTAAAAATAGGTGTATTGAAAGATGGCAGAAGTCCGAAAAAAGTTTGAATTAACTATGTATCGTTTTTATGGATTTTGTACCCTAAAGTCATCTGGAATTAGGGTAAATAATTCATCCTTACCGAAATATGCAAATTGTACAAATTCATATGACATAAAATTAAAAGCGGGCCCGTAAACTGAAAAGTAAACTTATAATGAATATTATTATTTTTTTGGATACTCATTGTATGTTTATGATCCTACTGTGTAAGATATTGTCAACACGCAAAAACTTGAATAATGGTATGAGAAGTGGGTATAAAGAATGCCGCGAGCTGGTCCTGTTAGCATTTACATGTCACAGTGTAACTCAAATAATTACCTGTACACTTTAAAACATATTTCATCGAGAAACTTGTCCGCATCAAGGACACCGCGCATAACATGTGAAGAGGGATCGTCGTCTTTTTAAAAGCTTATAAATAGCCACTGCGAATTTTAAAAATAGACGTAAACCTCAAAAACCACACGAGAAATATCACAAACTAAGTAATAAATATATAAGTAAATGTCAGAATCTAGGTAGTCTTAATAAAATATTAACATATTCATTAACGAAAACTAAAATAAGAACAAAAAAACAAATTGTCTATAATTAAACATTAAATTTAACTGTACTTTAAATAAAGGTCTGTTGACTAAGATCAATAACAAGGCAAATAAATCGAGTCGATCTGAGGTCAAATGGAAACGGTGTGCTCGATTTACAATTATAAATACATGACGTACATGAATATATCAGTTTCAGGTAACAAATATTACTGTATATATATATATGTATATATTTGTAGAGAGTGTTGTATACTTGCCTTTTAAAGGTTACAATAGATGATTATGTTCATTAGACTATTACTGTACTATTATAAAATCTGTAGTTTCTATCAATTAAACTATAGTTTTCTGAGACCACAAATTCGAAGTATTTTTTTACGGAATATTACTCTTTCAAATACAAACACATACGTTGTTTGGACGTTTAATAATTTAATATCCCTGTATCCAAAACTACTGCACATTTTAGGAAAATTATTAAATGTTAGGTTTTACAATAGATATTAATTTTCTTGGTAATGACATAGTAATTAATTAATAATTTTAGACATTTTTGTTGATAACTTTATAAATTGTTTGAACTCTACAGTAAAAATCTATCCATCTCTCTCTATTTTCTCACGAGGTGCTATAATAAAACAATTCTATTATATTTTACTAGATACCCGCATTTATTTTTTAAGTATGTGAAAATATTAATTAGTGTATATATATTGTGTATCAAACAATTAAAGTTCATAAGCACTTTAATGAACACGTATCATGATAGCAGCGTCATTAACATTGTAAGAAGTTGGAATATTTAATAAAAAATAAACATTTACCAAAAAGAAGAGTCAGGGGTTAATGTCCTGCCAAAAATACCTTCTTAAAAATCAGACAACTTTTTTCCTAACTTTTCACGTACATTGTTGTTTTTCAGATCACAAAAGCGGAAGCCGGTGGTCCTCTTGGCGCCTATTGTCGGACGAGTGGAGACTGCAACGTTTCAAATTCTCACTGCGACAAAGGAGTTTGCTCTTGTCAACCGTATTACGCACAAGTTGACAGTTACACATGTCTTCAATGTAAGTATTCTAGTTATAATTAGCACAGGCTGAAAACATTTTTCGCGTATACTACAGATGATGTCTGGTTACTTATTAAAGAATTCTTTATTATTTTATTTATCTTAAATTTAACTATCGCCAAATGAGCAAATATGAGTACCGTACTACCTTTATCTGTCTGTACATTAGAAATATGTTTTCTTTGATATTGGAATTTTTCCTTCACCTATATATTTCTTTATCTCCGGCGACTTTGGAAGGTCATTTGGACTATTATTAATTTAAACTTACGAGGTTTTAATATAGTTCTTTTATTCTCTTTTATTATATAAACATTATAAGTCTACGCGTGACATAAACTTTGTGTCATTGTAAGGCACAGTGTTAATTTTAAAGTCTAAGCGCACGCGGCCTAAGCTTATATACAATTCTCAGTGTCAATAACCTTAAAAATACCTGCGGAGAAAATAAGCTTTGCGCTAGCATAACTCGTCGTAAATGGAAATATTTTTATGGTGTGTTTCATTGCCTAACCATTGCCGACAAAAGAGCCTTCGTACCTCGCGCACTTGATGTGGTCATATCTGCGGTGAACCTAACAAATTACTTTCACTTAAACCGTCAAAACTCGATGTAACTATTGTCATCAAATTAAAAAAAATGGTGGCCCCGCTTAAAACTTTTCTCTTTCCAATCACTAGAACCATTTGACGGAATTATGTTTTTGTGCCAGAACTGTAATCTATCTTCAAAGATGTACAAGTTGTAAATATAATTAAAATATTTTTTTTTTGTCAAAATTGTCAGTAGTATTGTTTTCTATATTTAATATTTGTTAAGTTTAAGCATTACTTGTATTATTAATTCATTCAGCCTTTAATTTCTTTCGGTGAACACAAATAATACTAAATGTTATCCGTTGATGTTTTATCTTCAACAAGTGAATAATAAAGTTAAATCAATTCTATGTAAGCACATGCTATGAAATTGATTTTAGATTTTTTTCACTTTCATGTTAGCTATTACGTGTTAGCAATAAGCATAACATAGTAACTTTCAAACATTTCAGTTCCTATGGACACTTTTATTAACCTTGTAGAAACTAACTATATATACACATTAAAATTAACCTTGTTTGTTAGGCCAGTGATCAGCGAACTGTGGTTTTTTGAGTCGACTTTTTGATAAATATGATAACAAATATCTTGTTAGTTAAAAAAGTTTTATTTAAAAATAAAAACAAGCTCGCTTCCACTTTTAACGTTCCTTATTTTAGTAATAATGTCACCCACTAAAGCAAAGTTTAAGGACAAAAGCATAAGTGTTTTTTATTTGTGTTTTGTCTATATTTAGCTTTTGCATGAAAAAATTGGTAACCACTGTGTTAAGCAATCAGTAATTTTGTTTACTTTTCAGTTAAAGAAAAGAAATCAGATCATCAAAAATTTTTGCCTTAAAATATTCACAAACATAAAATTATCTGATTTACCATCATCATCAACAGCCCTATATGGTAGTATTATTTTATTTCAAAAGCTTAACGAGTTCACTATTTTGCTTACAAGTCCTTATGGTAAATACACCGTCAAGCCAAAGAAGTATGGTTTGATACTTTTACAATTTTAATTACGAATAACAGTTGTTACTCGATTTGCATAAATCTGCTTTTTAGTTTTACTATTTTTTAAATTAATTTATAGATCAATATATTTTTTTTCTGTGTTGTTTCATTCAATTTGTTACAAAGTTTGTTTAAACATAGAACATATTCCTGTCGTAATTAAATAAATAGAGGGCATTAATTTGAAAGGCGTATCATTTGCCCGCAATACATATAGCCAACGGTTTTAAATTGCCTTTCATCGATTTCCGAGTTCAAATATTTGTAATTGAGCAATCAATACTTGCTATTGTATGTTTTGTGGGAGATCAGCGCATTCATTTCTAAGCGGCTCACTTTATTTGCGCAGGTTTTTTGAACAAAATTCGAAAGACTACGTAGCATTTTAATAATTAGTTTTTCAGATATTATCGAGGATCTTTATTATCGTTTTATTACTACTTAACTGTTTTATGTGGGTTTAGTTATTTTCTACATGCGTAAAATGCTCTTACTAGTTTATAGCTAGGTCATAAAACAGTCGTCGGGATTCATCTATCGGGATTAACAACATGTGGATAGCATTTCTTAGGCAGAAAGAAATTAATAGTTATTTATCCAAACATTAAATTTGTTATAAAATAAATTATATCAAAGTTATTTTATCATATTGAAATATTAAAAAAAGTTTGTTAAAGGTACTGACAAATTTGAAAGTATTCATTAGGTAAGTGTAGAAAATAATTGTTAATCCGTCGGTGAGAATATATTTCGAAAACAAAGTGAAAAGATTGAGAAAACGAAAATGCACGACATGGACTTTTAAATTGAAGACGATGCGATACTATCGGTGCGCTATCAAAACCTTTTTATTTTGATCATACTATAATCCCACGCTCGACGCACTTTCTTCACCCTATTCTCTCCATAAAAGCATTGGACCAAATCGTGCAAGTGGTACATGGGTGGATTACAACGGTTGTTTTGTCGTTACATCGCATAAAATTTTTGCGAAAGACCGGTGTCATCGGCGATATCACCAAATTTATTGTTATTACAACGCGTTCTTTCTCGTTATTATTTTAAAGTATACCGTGAAATTATTTTAGTTGGTCAGAGTACACATAATGTGTTTGGTGCTCTAAATCCTGGATTCAGTAACTCTGCGCCTCACTCGACAAGGCAAAATATTGTTGTGATTATTCTTTTTCAAAAATTCTAGATAATTTACTATTCATGAATAATAAGTAATAGAAACTTCATGGAATGGACTCTGGATATCTTTTGAATGTTAATGTTGAAAATTGGATTACACTTGATACGTTAACTGATCATAGAATCAGTTAATTTAATCCATTATCGATATTTGATAAAAAAAAATTAAAAAGTATCCTTTAAAATTCATTAACAAAAGAGGATAACTTAAATAGTGTTTTACTGTGATTTTCTTAATAATAAGTTTTTTTTTTTTTACTTATGTATAGGTTAATGCTTGACCACGATCCCACCTGGTGGTAAATGAAGATGTGGTCGATGATGGTAAGGCGCATTA
>DWLS01000413.1:0-31190 GCA_018246255.1 Pachliopta kotzebuea | reverse complement strand
ATAGTCAGGTGTTGATTTTTTATGCAACGCAGCATCCTTAGCCAATACATCCGCACGCTCGTTACCTGCAATTCCGGATCTCATTCCGATTGCCTCCGTGGTGCAATGGCTAACCACTTGCCTTGCAATAAAGAAGTCTTGTTTAGGGGTTCATATTTTGTAGTTTGATTGGTGATACGGTTTATACGTATTCGCCTGAGTAGTTGTCACCTTCATACATAAATCTGTTGCTATAACAGCTTTGCCGTGTTCTGACTTAGTATATGGCTACCTGAATATTTTAGACAAACTCACTTTACTACTCTCTGTCCTACGGGTAAACGTTATTGGCTATACAGTAAGTTAAATATTTATTATTTAAAATGAATATGTCTTTCTTTCGTTATTTTTCTACAGAGGAAACTATGAAGTTTTTGTTGATTGGAAAGTACTGATCGATATAGTACCATGGATTGTTTATAAGCTAACCGTGATTTATATCTGTTTACAACGGCTTCACTTAGTTATCGCCGTTATATGTTAGAGATATCATCTGATGCTATCATTCAGTGACAGCGAGCTTTACGCCTAGCCATAAATTTTGTCACCGAAGCATTACCTGCACTGCAGTTAAGTGAGTTACGATTACGATGAAATAGAATTTTATGGATCTCCGTATCTTGTATCCAATTTATCTATTACGTGGATGTTTTCATGAAATCAAGTGAGATGATAGTGTATATTTATTCCGATTACTAATGTTGATAATATGCAATAACTCCTCAACATTGTATCAGTTTTATATTTAGATATTTGTTGTAGATATTATGCGTTAAGAAAATAAATTAAACAGGGATAAAGAATATATAAATTACCATAAAAAACATCGTCCCAGCCTGATAACGTAAGAAAACAGTTACTATTAGAGGTCGTATTTTGTTTTTTCACTTTTGGTTTTAACGAGTGATTTATGAAATCATTTGATTAACATTTTGTTATTCATATGAAATTTCTTTATTATTTCTATATATTAGTTTAATTTACTATCTATTCATCAGCCGCAAACATCCACTGCTGGACATAAGCCTCCCCCGACAGTGGAAGATTTGGGCCTTCCTCATCACGCTGGCTCAATGGGGGTTCGTGTGGAGGCAAAGCCTCGTTCGTTGATGAACATGGTGCACCATGAGCAGGTGAAGTTGGCTTAGATCCCGTAAGTTGTTGTGTAGAACCCCTTATACCCCAACTATCGCTATGTCTTTGTTAAAAAACTTTTTGTAAACGCGCAATGTCTAGTTCAATTTCAAAAGAGTTAATTTTATGAGCACAAATAATTTTTTTTTGTCATTTTTGGGGAATATGCAAGTCACTTATACTACGTTGTAGTATTAAACTTGTACAAAATTTGAAATTGAGGAAATGATCGATAATTAGCCAAAAAGGTAATATAAAACCGGAATAGAAAAGAATGAAAGTATAGACAAATAATATATAAATCATTGCAATGTGATCTATATTGCAACCAGCTAAATGGAAGAGGATTTCATTTATTTTTTATTTTCTAACATAACACGGTTGCATGTAATAAAGTATTACTAGTTGATGTCAGATCCGCTGCCAAATTTATACGCAAGTGTACAAAAACGGAAACTGAATTGTCGTACCGTGAGAGCACCAATAGGATTTATTGCGTGCCGAGCGTCAGAGCTGGAACGAATTGGCCGAAAGAACTTTATATATACCACCACCAAATAGAGGTTACATTATTATTTTATTTATATTTATAGACATCTTATCACCTCGTAGTGACAAGATGACTCGAACGGTTGCCTGATGGTTACGATACTCCCGCAAATAAAATGTGGCGCTAATTAGGATGAAGTACACTACACTACATTGGGCATGGAGACGTAAGGTGTTAAATCTCGTTACCGTGGCAATTTTACTAGTTTACAACATCCTTAAAATCGGAACACATTAATATTTGCACACTACTTTTATAGGCTGCAATAGAAGTTGCGGTGGTACCCAGTTGGGCGGTCTACGGCAACAGACCTGCCGCCAGTCAGTCACATTTGTGTATCAGGTATTTACTAAACGATATGAATTTATAAGTTTTGAAAGTTCCAGTTAAAAAAATGTTTGTTTTATATATAATGGGTTAACACTTGACACAATGAGACTTGAGGATGGTGGAGTAACCTCTCTCAGAATACTTTCGCTCTCATATGTTGACAGCGGAAACATAGCGATTATGGCATTAGATTTAAAATAAAAGAGAGGTAGCTAGTCAAAGCGGTTTTGAAAAGTCCTACCATCATTTATACTCCACAATATATGTAGTTAGAATCAAACCCAGGCTCTCCGTGTTACAAGATAAGCGGATAATCGCTACACCATAATATAATAGTTATTATAATACATATTATGACAAAGTATACTAAGATAGCTTAAAAAAATGATAAAATTTATTATAGCATGAATTAGTAATAAATTCCTCACAATTCTCATTTGAATCTGTAAAATTCGCGTGAAACAAATTGCCACTTCTTTTAATGATCTTAAGAAAAGAAAGAGAAAATATTACATTTTGTTTGCGTAATCGCGTAATTAAAACAAAAAAAGAACAATAATGTTTGTAAAATGTTTCGCTGTCTTGAGTTAGTATTGTTGGAGAATTGCATTAAATTTTTTTATAGAATTACATCTGTTTGTTTAAGGAAAAGTACTAAAAAATTCATTTAAATACGACCAAGAATATTTTAAAAATTATGATGGATTAAAAACGCTGCTTGTAAAGAAGGACATTAGAATTGTTAAGTTTATGATAGTTATATGTTACTAATAGTTGGTTTCTGTTACTGGAGACTGCTTTGGAGGTAGTACAGTAGAATTACTGAGGTAACAAGATTTATCATCTCCAGTGTATATCATCCTAATAATCAGATGAACGGTTTGCTCGTCTCGTCGCTTCAAGTAATAATAAAAAAAAATAGTTGATTGTTCGCGAAAGGAAGTAAATTTCATTGGACGTATTCAAAGATTGTCAAGACGACCCTTGCCATTTTTATAACCTATTTAGATTCAATAGGCATGAAAAGCGAAACGTATTTGATGTTTCGGATATTTTCGTTTACTGAACAGAGTCAAGTGATGCGATCACTCCGCTCTGCCCTGACTCACTGAGCAAGTAATAAATTGCGATGTTACTACTATTGAATTTTGTTCTTGTTCATTCAGAAATACATGAACTTACAACTTAATTCTCAATTGTTACATATTCAACAGATTCACATTAAGACTAAGTAACTTTAAATCGATCATACATATTTAGTTTTTATCTCCCGTCATTTATTTAAAAACGATATTACATGATTAGGCGACAGAAAAGTATAGATTTGTACTCGTTTCTGCACATTGCTCTCAAAGCTTACATTTGAACAAAACTGCTGTCCGAGATGTGCAGTCTCATAGAAATTATCTTTATGAAAATTTGTGTAGCAAAAATTTCAGGTTAAGTCTGATAGACAACTATTATTTATGAACTAATGTTTAAGAAGTAAAAATACCTTTGTGTTTATATTATTGGTAATTAATTTCTAACGGAACAGCCTGAAAGCGATACAAGCAATAACTTACAAATGTCGTATACACGGCTTTGTGTAAGGCATTCATTTATTTCTCTTGCTCCGTTTATTAGATCCAATTCTTAGGGTGTTATTTAAGGGAAGAATTCCGAACAAATCTGGTATTATTCAATCTTAAATTTGAAAAAAAGAATAGTCTTTCTATGTCATAAGGGTAATGTCTAAATAGAATTTTTACAGTTTATTAAACACAATAAATTACATTATATCATGTATAGTATGGTTCATATGACATTGTTCATGCTTTCATTAATAAATCAAAATCTTCCTATAACTCATAAAAAATAACAAATGTCTAAATTGAAATATATAGATTATTTTCGTTTTGGCGACGTAATCAAAACTGTTTTATTGTCTTTGTAATTTCAATTACAGGTTAAAACTGGGTCGTAAATTTCGAAAAGTAAATTCAAGACCTCCATTTCCATTTTAAATCGATAATCGTCTTTTTATTGCGTTGTTTTTAAGGTAAAGTTAAAATGTCTCAAGCAGTTTAACATAGATTAAACTGTTCGAGGCATTGTATCGGTATAATATAAATTAATCTGTTCGGGGCTTTCCATTAACTAATAATTATATTGAAACAAATTTAAAGTAAAAGAAATAGATATACTATTCGGTCAATAATTGTTTAGAATGTATACGATTGACATAAACGTTTATTTAACATTCTCCTGATTTGGATTTTCTTCATTAAATAATAAACAGACTTACGTAGATTCGGCTTCAATTAATAGCATAAAACGAAAGTTTAGTTGTCAATATTCTTCTAAACAATGTTTAATGCAAATTGTAGAGAAGAATACTGCTTAAATTTTCAAGTAAAACAGCGGAGTTGCTAGACTTTATCAGGCAGTAAATACTGTGAAATATGTCTTTTGTACGCCAGAAGAAACAAAATTTATGTTTTCCACTAAATCTCAATTTTCATTCTATATTTTAACATTTTATCGTTGTTTTGTATTTATATATCTTAATATGTTGTAGTTAAATGAACAAAAATGAGTTACAACAGTAATCATTACAAGACTTTATTTTCTTTAAATTTATTGTTATTTTCACAATATAGATAAATACTAATGAATATTTTTTTAGAAATACATTAGTTTTTTTTTACATTTTGCATATGTTCATCATTTTTATAAAAATAAACAATACATAATAAGTTTAAAACTTAGATAAGTTCAATCATACAAGGTAGCAATAAGTTCAATACATAAAGATGCAAAGAAAATTATACCTAGACACAAAACTAGTTCATTTTAATTTAATGTGAATTTATATGTATATTCAATAGTCCATTTTGATAACTTAAGCTGTATCAAACTCTGAAGAACAGCACTCGATGGTAGTATCGGTGAAATTTATTGCCGGCTCCGGCAGCCCCTGACATTGCAAATTGATCGCGTTAACTGACTGGATCTAGTTCGTTTTAGGATACTAAAATGTGACTTTATTCTACAATAATTGTGTTGCTCAGCTTTAAGGGTTATGATTCATTAATTCGTAGTTAAAAATCTGTTTAAAATATTTGCTTAACTTAAAATTTTAGATTCAGTTTGGCATACCAGTTAAATTGTTGTTTCACGTAAAAAATGCTGTTTTAATCTTCCCACATTTCCCCTAGAGACACAGGAAATCTAAAAAGCCAGGTATAGTAATAAATTAAACTCTACCTACAAAGACGACGTTTCTTTAAAATTCTAAACATAGTATTTTTTTAATTATGAAAACGTGTTTTATAAAGCGAGTATTTAAAAAGGTAAATCTTATTTAATCATACCTCATAACAATCTTATTAATTTAGTTCCTTACTATGATTTACTTGTAAATAATAAAGCTTCGTATATTCAGACGTATACAATCATGTTATAATTGTACGTTTTATTTAATAGCCTCAACTAATTAATTAATTCAAAGTAACACCGCTTCGCACTTATGCAGGCGCGAAGCGTTACACGTTCAGAATGAATGCAACAATAAAATGCACTCAAAGAGAAGCAGCATTCTCGTTGAAGAACACGTCTTTTAGCGTTAAGAAGGTCGAATTTTGTAGTATTAAAATGAATAGTGAAAATATACATAAATGAAAAAAAAAACATGGGTTAGAATGCGTGAGGTGATAGACATTTTTGTTGTACCGAGTTTTCACTTACTAAGTCCTTTAAAATTATGAGGATTAAAGTTTTAGTTCACTATTCTATGAAATTTATGTGACAAGGAATACTGAAGACATAAAACTAATTATCAGTTTATACAATTTAATTTCATTCTGGTACATATTATACATAATGCCAAAGCTATACAATCAACTTTACTCAAATTCGTTAAAATTTCAGGTCACATTAATTTATTGAATTTCCATAAAAAACTAATGAGGATTTGCTCTGAGATTGTTTTGTATTGTATTATTTGTAAACTGAATCTTTTATTTAAAAAATAATTCATAAGGAGAGAGTAGTAACTACTGTGTCAGTTTACGAGTAATTTTTTGTCTCGACTTAGGACAAGTATAATCAAAAAGGTGTTGGTATATCATGTCCTTACGAAGATTTCTTTACTAGACGCATAATTAATAATTGAATATATATAAACTATAATGCGATTTGAAATTATATTTCTTAAAACAATAAACTGCTCCTCTACGTTTCGTTCGTACGTTCGTAAATAGTATATTTTGCTCTGTTTGTCGCTCTGTAAAGCTTTACAGTCTATGTTCTTGAAAATTTAAGATAGTCCCTGCTGTGAATCTATAATTCAAGAGTTCGATAGCCCACCCTGGCCAGGAAATAAATTACTGAACCGGAAAACCAACAATTTGCATACAGGTCTTTGTTGCAGAGAGGTGTAAATTTAAAATATACGATGTTGGGAATTGTACGAAGATTATTATTTTAGGTTAGTGGTTAGTGGAGATGTTCTTATTCGTGTAATGACATGAGTTTATCTAATATTGATCAACGTGAAGTGTAAGTTATAGCACCATTCCAAATAAAATCAAAGCTTTGCTTTGGTAGTATTTTTTTGTCGTTCTAAATGTAGCTTTACACACAACCGCACTGTCAGTTGCGTGAACTGCACGTTAAGCGGGCTGGTTTCACGGCTCACATAGCAAAGCGAATATTTTACATTCATGAGACACTCATCATAAACATAATAATTCCGTTTTTTTTGGTTAAATTGTCCGTTCCCAAGTTTTAATCTTAGCTATAATTAAGAATACTGAATCTAATCAAAAAATATATAAAAGATGGATGAAAGAAACATTTAAATGCACCTGGTTAGAAATTTTATTAACATAATATCTATGACCTAGTAAAAAAAATCTATAATATTAATGACGATAAAAAATACCTGAGAGGTAGAGTTTACTACCATGTGTAGGTATTTTTGTTTTTCACCTGAACTTTTAAAATTTTTTTAAGACTACAAATCAGACAATTGTGTAAAAAATTAGAGTTAGTGCGAACTAAGAAAAGTATGAAAAAGACCTAACTACTGTTGTTGATAAGAAAAATATTACGTTAGTCATAATTTTATTGTGTATACATATATATATCGATTTATATATAGAACCCGTAATAGCTAAGAGGAGCTCCTGATAGGTCAGTTTGTAAGGCCATCAGAAGCGGTTTGTCTTTAAGAATCATGGGTGACATGTAACATCAACTTATCCGCATCCTGGCCAGCAGTATGGATTCATTGTAAAAGCATTTGTTTCTGTATTACATGGTAATATATAACGGAGAAGATACCAAAGTATAAATTTCTGTGGTCTAATAATATCCATCTTTAAATTGAAGACTAAAGCAATGTCAAAACGGACTTTAATCAGCGCTTTGCTTGTCTCTTTGATTAAGGTCTCTGTAACAGATATGTCAAAAATTAAACATAATTGTTATTGTATTTTAAAAATTAAACACTTTGTTACGATACTTTTATTCGGTACTTTACTTTTTAATGTACTTATACATAAAGTAACTAAACATTAAAACATTAATAAATGGATGTTGTATTATATGTTCTGCCGTTTGTATATATTACATAATATTTTCGTAAATACTTATACATCTCATAATTAGTATCTAATTTATTTATAATATATAAAAAATAAGCATTAATGAAATCCATTTAAAGTTTGGTACAGTTCTATCATTATTCCGAAATATTATGTATGATTTTTGAAGAGGAATACAAGTAACGTCCATAAAATTAAAAAAATCTGTTATTAAATAAAATATTATTTTGGTATATCTACTTTTCCTGTAAGTTTTAATGCGAATTTATCGAGTCTAGTTGCCTCAATTTATTTGACTACAAATTTTACTTTAATGCCCTTTGAGAGAACATCGAAATGGGAAGAGAATAAATCTGATAAAAGTGGCCGCGATAGAGAATAATTGAAGTCGTTTACAAAAAACTTTTTTATTAAGAGTAAGAATAAATCGTTAATAATTTATCGGAATGGTAAAAATACAAATTTTATTAGTATTACATAAATTTTTATCCATTATGTTTTCCTATTAATATTTAGTAAATGTTAAAAGATATTTTGATACAAAATTACAGTTTAATATAATAAGGTTAAATTTAATCTGTCAATAATATCGTAGTCATGGGAACTTTTTTGTGCTTGAGTTTTAATGTTATTTGCCAATAAATGTATAAAGACATTACTTAGAATTAAAACCGCAAAAGGAAAGAAGATTATAGATTTATTTTTCGCATCGCAAGTTCCAGGTGCCATTGAATTTTATATCACCATTTTTACTTAAAACTTGCCCATTCAATCAGAGAAAATGTGATCGACCTAAAATAATCTAAGTTATTTGAAGCATTTTCCAGAATCTCATTTACATAAAAGATTTCAGAGGGTCACAGTAATGGCCTCAATGTACATTTAATCAACTTTTTTAAATCATTTATTAATTATTAAAATATAAAAATCTATTAATAAAATATTTTAAACATTATTCGGTTCTAAGAATTCTGTTTACTTTTATTCGATAGTAGTAATTATGTTAGAATTAGTCTAAAAATGTTATAAAATCAGTAGAGATTTCATAATTATGTGAGATTATTTTGACTATTGATAGTTCATTTATTGAATTCCGGTCTACAATTCGCGAAATTTAAAAGTTTTAATTTTATTAAAGTATATATTATTTCTTAGTCCGTGCTTCATAATTTTTAAAACATTTTATTAATGAATAATTTATCTTCAGCATTTCAACGAGTTTAACACCTTCAATTATAACTTTTTTTTGATTAAACTTTCGGATCTAAGTAGTGTCGACAAATTTAAAGATACCTCTTAATATTCATCAGATCATACCACAGTTGAGTATTAAAAGCTTTCATACTTTAATATTTTCGAAGCCTTTTAGAACCTCTTTGTGACCAAAAAGAGAACAATGTTTTATTTAAATTAATATGTCATACTTTGAAATTACTCTGCTTAATAAATTTAAATAGAATAATATTGTATTTTCAGTAAGAAACTACCTCTTTCGTGCGTATATTGTTACTGGAATAAAATTAAAACATCTTAGTGCGAAAACAGTTTTTAAAAAAGTTTCCAATGTAGATAAAAGCGCAGGGAAGTTTCGTATTGGTATAGTAGCGATTCTGTAGCAACATTCGTATAAAGTTTTACACAGAGTCAACGAAATGTTTACGACCACTATTCATTAACTCGTCGGTGAACATTTTCGATAAACTTAGTTCATAATAACGCAGCGGTCTCACTTAGGTTATTTTCTATTTTTCAAGTAAATATAACTCACATCGTGCTAACTGGTTAATATATTTATGAGTATAAATAATGTAATGTTTTATAATTTCAATATTCATTGAGTAAGCGAAGGTTTGGAGTGTTGCCGTTGAGGACACGATATATGTTGCAAAAATTACGCCCGGCGCCGGGGCGGGGAGCTAGTTTTGAATAATTCAAGATCGGGATCTCGACTTCACTGATGTATGTTTAGTGTCGCCTTTCGCTGTAAGGTTAAGTCAATATTTTATACCCTTTACACACACTTGTTGCATTACCGCATGCTTATGAATTATTCAAAATAAAGCAATATTTATAGTATATAGTTACTTTTTACATATAGACAAAGATACTTTTCAAGTGGAAATAATTTATTGATCTTTTTATCACAAAATAATTACTCCGATGAAATACAATTAATGTATTTATTTATATCAGACAACTGAGAGCGAATTATAGTAAGCGAAAAACTTTTTAATTAGGAAGTTGGACTTTTAAATTTTGGTTTCGAAAGAATTAGGAAAATTTGTCGCTATAACATCACTGCTGTGTTCCGGTTGTTAACACATTCGGGACAATGTATGCTGACCGTGAACGTTTCTCCATTTACGACCTCATTGTGTTTTCGTACAGTGAACTTGTTAAACCATTATGAATATATATAAAACGAATATTTACTGAGAACAATATTACGACATGTGAGAATGATAAACATAATTAAGCATTTTGTGGCTTTAATGTTAAAGTTTTATATAAAATCTTTATAGTATGCGCTGACAAAAACTTCATCACGTAATACTTTCAATAAAAGGCATTTCATTATATTCTGAACATAAATTAGGATAAAGATCGCATTTCATTTGTAAATAAAAGCTATGCTGTTATTTTCAACATTATGAGGAGGCGAAATAAATAAACTGAAATAACGTTTCCCACTTTGAAACTTTAAATGACCACAACTTTAAATTGTAACTCAAACGTATTGTTAAAACCTAACGAAAAAATATTGTAATAGTTACATGAATTTCTTGGATAAAACCATAAGGTCGTATTTAAGCCCATAGTTCATTTTGTCAAAATAGCAAGCGTGATCCACTAATGAAATAACTTTGGCACAGGTGCAGACCATTAGAACATTTCAACAAGGATTTAGGCCGGATTAATTTAGAATTCCATTCAATCCCTAAACTAATTGTATGAACAACCTGTCTTACCTTATTTTACAATTTTTTTTTCTTTTGTGGTTTATTTTCTGTATTAATTATTGTAAAACCGTGACCATTGTACTTTTTTATGTAAATCATCGCCTAATATAAAGTATACAAAAGTATCAATAATGTATATTTTGGGAGATTTATAATAATAAGATTGGTAATAAATCCTCAATAGCTAATCTAATATTGGTACAGCTTAATCGAAAAAAGAAGAGATAAAGATAAATTAAAAAATACATGTCATGTATAATGTACACTAATTTCCATAATTATACATAGTATATAAAATGTAAATAGAATACTAGATACATTTGTTTACAGAAAAAGTCTCGAGTCAATATAGGAGCAGAAGAGCTATTACAATTACAAACGTACAGCCATATTCGTATATATAGATATAAAACTATCAGTACCTTGGTAGTGATTCTGTGCTCTAAAAGCTTTTGTATTGTATTATATATAAAGCGAGAATCGCATCCAGTATAGAAGGTCAATATTTTATAAATTTCTAATTATTAATGGATTTATATTCTATGGTTAATGAAAGTTTTTAGATTACATTTTCTTTTCAGTAGTCATAAACATTGTATAATACATGTTTCAGGACTCGAACTCAGTGTAACTACAATAAACATTTCCTTTTAATTAAATAATAATGACAAGTCTTCAGTTTTGATTTTAATTCATATTGTTTCTTAGGCGCATGTATTTTCTGCTATTGGAATATAATATCATTATACAAAACATATATTCAGGTAACATGTTTTTATAAGTATCAAAAATGCAGGAGTGTTACTCCTGGACCCCAGTCACCACGTTAAAAGGTTCAATTAATGTGAATTAATATCCATCAGTTGAAAAGATGATGATGAATGTCGGAAAATAATTAGCGAATATTTTTGTTAGCTATTTAAGTACACTACGTTAACAAGAATCCTCCTGAAGGATTACTTGTGAAGTATTAGTGGATTATCGAATCAATCTGTAAAGGGCTTTATGCTGCGCTGCTAAACTAGTTACCGTGATGGACATTATAATTAAAGTTAGTGTGAATTTACAGACGTGACTGGGATCCACTTCCAAATGGAACTTTGAAGTAATTGCATTGCAATGTCGTATTGAGACACAAATTAATTAATCTATATTAGCTATAGATTATTCAATAAAATATGTATTCATCTTAAGATATTGGGTTGTAAACTAATCCATAAAAAAATAAGAAAATCATTTAATGAGCATGTTATTGTTATTTATGTTAGTTTTTTTTTATGTGATACAAAAAACCCTTTTAAATATGTAACATAAATTTCGTACGTAAATAAATTTTGTAATAACTTTATTTAAACGTGTTTTAAAAAATCAAATAAAACTTGTATTACTATACATTAAACAATTATTTTCTATTTCATCATTTTGTCTAAAATATTGAAATAATCAAAACATTAAAATTAACAACAAGTAAACGTTTTAACAAGAATTCCAGATTTTTTTTACAAAAACTTGGACTTGTCCTTTTGCACAGAAAACAAAATTTTGATAACATTTTGTTAATTCAGTGAAATGAGCAAACTTGTGTATACTTTAAGTACAAAGTTTGAATATTATGTT
The DNA here is from genome assembly GCA_018246255.1 of Pachliopta kotzebuea. Taxonomy (NCBI): domain Eukaryota; kingdom Metazoa; phylum Arthropoda; class Insecta; order Lepidoptera; family Papilionidae; genus Pachliopta; species Pachliopta kotzebuea. Next base: position 18,969 of record DWLS01000413.1, on the reverse strand, counting down.
AAATATTTTTAATTTTATATTAAATAAATAATATATATCGCTGCGTTAAAAAATTATCAAAATCGTTAATTAACAGTTTAACACATGATCATACATTCTTTTAAAATATAATATACTTTAGTCTATTACACTGATAATTACATAAATTTAAATCTTTTTGAAAACCTTTAAAAAATGTGTAATGTTCTTAGCCATGTAATTATTTTTAGGAATTTGTAGTTACATATGAAACCTCTACTTTAAAAGACATCGCACCCAATAAATGGTGGGGATGAGAGTGATGATGAATGAGGTTATAAAGAGTATCAATTGGCTAACGATTTAATGTTTCTAGTGGTAAGTTGTGTCTTATCTCTATCATACATAGTGAAGAAATTTTCATAGCCGTTATTTTTTCTTTTTACCCACGATGGGTTCATACTTGACCTTTATTTCCACATTATATTAAGAGACAACGAAGTCGTAGACGGAACGCGTTCAGCTAGAATACCCTAGCTCTCATGCTCAGAATATAACAGTGCTAATGTGGCGGCAAACTTATAACACGAGTGTAATGGAAATCATATAGTCAACCTTACTCTACAACATGGATCCTCGAAATCAAACCAAGGACCTTCTTGTTACAACCCACTTCTCTGCGGAGACAGTTAAAAAAGTTTAAAATTCTTCGTAATGTTGTACATCTCCCACCTTGACACTGGGTACTTCGTTAACACATATTTTTGTACAATCTTAAATTCTATCTATTTACTTAAATATGTGCATACCGTCTTTACTCCATTAGTAACTAGTTTGTCTTATATCCTTTATATTCTACTTACTTATTATACCTATAATATGCATAATCCGTACTGGAAAGCACAGCGTCTGCAGACCTCTCACTAGGTGGACAGAGGATATAAAAAGAGACTATATAAGAAGAGAGAGATATAAGAAGAGAGAGAAGCTGGGAGCCATTGGATCCAACACCACAAGATCGTATTTTGTGGAGTACTTTATAAGAGATCTATGTCCAGCAGTGGACGTCCATCGTCTGAAATGATGATGATACATAATTTATTTTCTTTTGCATACAATTTCTATCTACTGTTTATTCATCTTATATACAATGTATATATCCTCTTAATTTACTTATTTTTATTGCAAACTCCTGTATACTATACATGTTAAACATTTCACGAATCTATTTCTAATAGCTTTATTGTTTATTACCTATATATTTTACTGTTAACTAATTGTTCTGTTTTTATTTCCGCCAAACAGTAGTGTGCAAACTTTACTATGTTCCGAATTGATGATGTTGTAGCTAGTGAAATTAATTGGGTAACGAAACTGTACTACAATGTGTGCACAAAGCTGTATGTATTAGAATAATCTTAACTAGCATCACCTTGTATCGCTATTGTTGCAATTATTATGATTATCTATTTAAATATATCTATGACGTTATAAGCATCATATGATTGTCTGACTTTTTATATATAAAAAGATCCAATTTAGAAAAGGTTTAATGTAAAGATATATTCTACTTCAGAATTAGCGCTTGCGGTAGCTAAAAAGCTGTAAGAGAGTTAACTACGATAATACATATCAGGTCATAGCATTTATCCGTTGATTGGTAATATTGTTTAATAAAGATCATCATCAAGACGATGTGGATGTCTGTGTGCCAAATGTCTGATGCAGAGCGAATAGGAAGAGAAAAATAGAGAATAATGAGTTAAGTAATATAATGATTTCCTAGATTATATTAAAACAAATATCAGTTTTTTTGAAGCTCATTGTTCTATTTGGTATTCCGGATAGTAACTTCTGAAATGGCTTCCAAGATCAATAAGTTGACTCCAGTCACGTTTGTTAAATTCTCGCCAACTTTGATAGTAGTGTCTGCTATGGTAACAAGTTTAGCGACGCCGTCTCAAGACTGTAACGTATAGTTGTTGCAGTACAAAATATTTTATGAGCTGTTATAAATTGTGGCTGCAAGTTTTCTCACTTCGATTCGGTTGGTTCTGGAAGAACAGGCTTTCGCGCGATGAATTTATTCACAAAAATTCATGAATGATGTGTTTATAGTACAGCAATTCTTTCGCAGTAACATGTTATGAGTATATAACATAATTTAATATTATTTAATATTTTCTTATAAATTGTTTTCATCTTCAACTTTATGTTATGAGTAGTAACTTTTAAAAATCTTTAATGATTTTGTGTAAATTTTTCAGATCTCCAATAATTGTGTGAAAAAATTAAAATGTTATGTAGCATAACAGTTTTGGGAATAGAAATGAAGTGACTGAAGTATTAATTCTTTTACTACTGTACGTTGTTTATTATTTGGGTAATATTTTAGTATGAACGGTTTTAGATGCCAAAAATAATTCATTTCTGCATTCATTACATAAATCTTCTTATTTTCTTAGGTAAATTAATACCGATTATTTACCCAAAGTATTTGTTAGAAGACATTTACGGATTTTAAAACATAGTTTACAAAAAGTTTGCAAATTTAAATTAAATACATACAGATTTTGTAATTAACACTAATGTTTGAACTGTTTAACGCTAAAAGATTACTTATATAACTTTAACGTTTATAAAATATGTAGCAATTACAGAAATTAACTAGCTAAAGAACATGAAAGGCTTCGGAGGCTATGGTTCACAGCCCCGTAAAGTAGAACTTCTAACTTTTGTATATATATTGAATTACCTAACTTCTAGGTAGATAAAAAGGTTTCGTTAACCTTATAACATTTATCGTTTTATATATTTGTTATATGTATGTTAGTATTTTTAATGATATTTATTAAGGAAAACAAATAAAGTCTTTGGTTTTGATATCATAAATCGATTCAAAAATGAAGGGCTCTATCTCATGTTAAGTTATATTTTCTCAAGACATATTCTGTGCCAATTAATATGTTCTATATAATCCTAACCCTTTTACGAAATTTGTAAGGTTTATAATAAATCTATAGGTATATATTATTAGTAGCTGTAAAAAGTATAACCTATTACAGAGTCAAAAACTTCTTCAAAAATTAAAAACTTTTAGTTAAACTATTACAAAATCCGTTCAATCAAACTGCAAATATTATAGCTATAATAAAGATCAGATGTAAATATTAATTTTCTTTATTAAGAGGGCCAGGAAGCAATTCACCTGTTGGGAAGTATTACGGACTCTGTGTATCAAATATCCGTGGAAAAGGATCGAAGAGGTCTTCGGGAAGCAAGCACAACTTTGCATATCAAGCCTCACTGTTTTAAAACATAAGAGGTTTTGAAAATTGTACATATTTGTTATAGATACTAGTTATTCATTGTAACTTACTTATGCCATGAACATATAACTATACCTAACCTAATTTAAGGCCAGGACAAGCATGAAAAAAAGGCGGATGGAAATTCTAATTCTTACTTCCCTTTCTATGGTACCTTTCTTTTAAAACCTTATGTACTTGATTATTTTTTAAGCTGTTTAATTAAGGCCAAATAGCGGCAGCAAATAATAAATGCAATTTTTTGTTATATTCTATGTCTATAGCGGGGCTTTCCCTTCGGGTTCTAAGGATTAATTACTTATTTTTATTATATTTAACTTCTTTGAACACAAAACGCAATAAAGCTAAAATTAAGATTCATTTCATTTCAATTCCTTCTAAGTTTCATTCAACAAGTAGTAACAAAGTCTTAACCTGCGGAAAAATCTTTGTAATAGCAATTAAAGAAATTGCAAAGTGGAAGTATTATTAAAGTAAAAAATAAGTCCCTTTTGAATGTCCAGCCTTAATAAAATATTTTCTGTTACGCTCTCTCTTATTCCATTTAAAATGAAAATTTGAGTTATTATTACTGTAAACAGTTTCTGTAACTTATGAAGTTTGGGGTAATGGTAACCTTTATATTAAACCTTTTTTCCAATTATATTTATTAGACTATTGTTAATTTTAAAGATGTATTTATTGATAATTTTAACATAGTGATTAGACAAAAAATTATATAACAGGGTAAACTATTAGTTTCGCGGAATCTATGTTTAAGATTCAGAAGCGATGCGAAAGACGTGTTTTGGTTTCCGGATGATATTATGCAGCCTTGATGAATTACATGCATATGAAATTTAATTGGCAAATTAATAAATAAGGGCAATATGCATATTTCTTTCATTCTATATGATACGAAGCCTCGAATGTTGCCTTTTATCTTGCCCCTGATGACCAGCTGCTATAGAAGGCTGATTATGAAAAATTTCTGTAATATGAGATTTTTCATCACAAAGATTGTGACGCCGTTAAGTGTCTGCTTTGATTTCTTATATATTAGCCTTTATTTATAAAATTGTCCCAAGTAACAATAAAGAAAGTTTTACGCGTCGTATTAACTTTTATTTTTTTGTACATAATTTCAACATAACCATTATATAGTAGTTATAACATTATACGGTAATATATTTAATCAGTTCTCCATTAGTGATAGAATCAGTTGCTGTGGTTGTGTACATATGATACATAGTAAATCTAAAGAAGGTAAAGTAACATGTATGTATATAATTTGTACATAAATGAACCAGGAAATGTTTCGCGTAGCATTAAGTGTAGTAAGAATGTTTTCACAGCGGTTGCAACAATTAAACGCACTCGGAACATTCGCGTATTCTCATTAGAGAGCGTACTGTATGTTGAGAGCATACATTATTCCGGTGCGAGATTTTTTATTGCAAAAAATTATACATGTTTTTTTGTCTTCACGTTCAAATATATAAAAATCTTCTTTAAAAGGAATAATACGACTATATAATTAATAAAGCGATGATTCTTCGTCAACTTTTAAATCTCGTCGTTCGTTTAATAATGATGATAAAGTTTTTATGACACAAATCTCTCATCATCGTCATCAAATTTAATTCATTCAAATAATTTTGAAAAATCAGTGAAAAAGAAATAATGTAAATTGTGAACAGTTAACTGTTTTCTTAAAAATTTATTGGTGGGAAACGGATTTTTTTCCGTGAAAATAAAGATTATATAAATTGAAATGATAAACTACATACCGACATTAAAAACTAGAAGATTGACAATAAAAGCCACTGCATGGAACAAACTTATTGTTCCTTTTTATTACGCATAGTGTTGTTCTTTGTACTATCCTTTACTTTATATTTCAAAACATCTGAAAAGAATGAGTACAATATTTTCTTAGGCATGTATAAGGAAAAATTAAGTTTTCATGTTTATACATATTGCTAAAAAAGGTGTTCTGGCATTGTAATGTAACACAATAAGGGAATATTGTATTGTTTTATTTGTTCTTTCTTTTATACTCTGAAACAGCGTAAAAAGCAGAACGGGCGATCATGAATATTGATTTTATCACATTGAATATTTTACTATAACGAAGTACCAAATTTTACATACACATATTCAGGAAACAAACAATGCTACAGCTTGTAGAGTTCCTGTTAAGCGTTGCAAATACGCTTTTATGGGCTTGGATTGGCTTTGGGTCTCATAGGGAAGCGTAAATAATTATATCCGGTTTTATATGTCTCGTTTGAGAGTCAAGATATACGCGAGTCTGAATGCCTACATTTTTAACCAATGATAAAAAGTTTTTTTTTATGTACAACGGGGTGGTATTTGACTTCAATTTCATGTGGTGTGAAGAGACAATGAAACCGTGGATGTTGCAGTGTAGTAGACGAGACTACTCCTGCTCTGATATGTTGACAGCCAGAATACAAGTAATAGTAATATAAGTTATTGCCGCAGTTCCTGGGTTCAAAGAACCAAACTCCACATATGAGCCCGGAAATAAACTACGTACTTCTGTATTATAAGAAAAGTCTCAAAGGCTAATCAGCACACCTAAAGCTCTGATTTTATAGTTCCTTTTTATGAATGATTACGTAATATACGTTTTTAGGTTTTGGGTTTTTAAAATTCACACGCATTTTTTAATCACAAAGAATTCCTAAAACATCTCTTTCCTTCCTGTCGCATATCTTCCTGTTCCTTTTAAAGTTAATAAAATAAAGTTATGAACCAGATTCTGCAACTTAAATATTCTAAATAGCATGACTGAAGCGCTTTTATGGGATGTTATAGTTAATAAAATGTATAGTAATAGTCTCATTCCAACAAACTTTCATACTACAACTAGTATTTAGTTATAAAGTTCAAAACCGCAATCTTGAAGAACAGAGTTATATCAAACGATTAATGTGTACAGTAAGGTTGTCTTCTGGAAATTTCCACATTATTATTCAATGCACACGAAATTATAATTAGTATAAAATTAATTAAATGTTTAAGCTTCAACATAAATGCTTTTTATTGCATGGGGTTACACCAATGTAGGCGAAACAAAAATTTTATTAGTGTTCTAAATATCTAATAATTTTCTCTTAACAACTTGATTTCCAATTAAAACCGTTATTAACACAACCATTTTCCAATGACATTTTGAAAATTAAATTATTCTAAACACTTTACTAATGCTTAAGAGATGGTTGCAGAATATATTATTCATAAAACGTTGAAAGAAAGTAATGAATAAAATATCCAAGGCAAAGCTGAAATTAACTACGCGGAACTTTAATAAAATAAGGTGGAGAAAAAAGAGACGGCTTTGTTTCCGTACGATGTTAAACCTATTTGCTTAATTAATGTACTATGAAAATGGTACTAGAATATATGTTAAAAAATTCAGAAAAGCAATCAATATCAAATAATATCACCGTTACTTACATTTTTTCAAACTTTTATATAATATTAATATATATAAGAGTAATCATGTACAGGTGGTTTATTAACACTTTTTTGTGAAGTGCAGAGACGACGTGACGAACAAGGCGATCATTTTAAGGTAGTGATACGCTTGCCCATAACAATGTAGCACTGATTAAGATGGTATATACAGCATCACATTGCGCACGTCGCCTTGAGGCGTAAAGTGTTATCTCGTTTCCCCAGTAATTTCACTAGTATACCTAGTACCTTTCAAACCGGAGTATAGTAAAGTCTGCATGTTACTATCTTGCGGCAGAAACAGGAGCTGCGGTAGTACCTGCCTAGGCAGACCCCGGTAACGGTGGCCTACCATCAGTACCAAACTATTTATAATTAATATTATTCTTCAGCATATTTTTGAGAATATTAAATATTTGTTAATCAAATTATCAATAATTATGCAAATATGTAAGTGTAATTAACATGTGTATACAGATGTTGCTAATAAACTGTTAACGTAAAGTCTTTCGACATCAAAGTGTATTAGTGAATTAACAAGACTCGTGTTGTGAGCTTAAACATCTCAATTTCATTTATTGAACGTTCACCTAACACGAGTTTTCGTGTAAAGCTTTGCAGAGTGAACGAATAATCGCGTCTGGGGGACAGGTTAATATGGTTCAAAAGCTTTCTTTACATTTGTTTATTTATGTATTTAATGTTAAACGACCATACACGTACACGTATAACTATTTATCTAACAAGTAAATTTAGTCAATGTTTAAAAGGTTTTTTAAGGTAAATAATGAAAATTTTGCTATGCTAAATGTATATTTTATTTAAAACTTTATTTGCATTCAAAAAAGGTTCAAAAAGGTGAGCTTAATCCTAAAAGGCATTCTCTCAAAGTCTATCATAGGGTTGAGCAAAGAACAGGGGCAAGGGTGCAGTATCGTGTTATAATAGGGTAATAGCTACTGCTATTACTGCATCTATCTATATCCTAGTTTGATTAGCAGGTCGTCTAATAAGAAAATAGCGAAAGAGAAAGACTATTGTATCTTATCTTATATGTTCCAAAGAAGCTTCAAAACAAATGTTAAATGTATTAGTTTTTTGACTTAGATTTTTATTATCATCTAATTCGTTACACGCAGATTTTTTGATTTATTCAGTACTTTTAATATTTTATTAATTACCATTCAAAAAATTCTTGTCCTAAACGCTAAGAAAACGAAATGTGTAGAGTTTGTTTTACCTAATGTTAAAAAACATAATCCTCAGCTGTTATTTAACATTGAGATTATCGTTGTTGAAGATTTAACCATTTTTTTGGGGATGGCACAAGACTCAAGGTTTTAGTGGAACTCCCATTTGCCAATTGGTGCGTTAAATAAAGTCAAACAATTGATTGACATTGATAGTGCCAGAGTCGTTTATTTTAGTTATTTCCACAGTATAATGTGTTATGGCATTCTACTGTGGGGCAAGGCAACGAATGTTCAATCTATATTTATGCTTCAGAAAAGAGTATTTCGCGCTATCTACATTGTTAAAGCCCAGGATTCTCACCGCGAGGTTTTATATAAGACGGGTATACGTATACTGACGGTCCCATCACAACATATATATTGTAATGTTCTGTATATCCATCAAAATATAAATATTTGACCTTAATTTTGTTTTTGACTGGATTTTTAAAGCATTATTTATGATATAATAGGCGTTGCAAATGAAAGTTTATTTTTATGGGATCTGTTAATAAAAAGTAAGCTTAACGAATTTTATGTATATTTTGAAACATTATAAGTTGTATCGCTTTTGTGTATACTATTCGGAAAATTGCATTTTCTGTCATCAATGAGCTTTGTTAAAGATCAATGAAATAGGTCCTAGTGACAATGTGCACGTATACTTATACAGCGTATAGTCATCCAGCGCATCTCAACCCGCTCTCCCTTTGTGTTCCAGCTCTAATAATGCATTGCTAAACTCGTTAACGTGATGGACACTACAACCGGAGTTTACAATGCGATTGGTATGAGTTAAACGGTACTTGAGATGAAAATTACAAAGTTCATGTTAGTAAGCAAATAAAAACCAAGTTCAGTAAACACATTTGTTCGTTGTTACATATTTCAAACGTTTACATTGTGTTTTAATTAATATAAGTTACTTGCTACATTTAATTTTCATTCAAATATTTTTGTGTGATTACATATTTGTACATATTATTTTCTAATTAAAAAATACTTAAAAATATTAGTAATTACTATAAATTCAAGGATTTTTGGAAAACCGGCGCAAATAAAATAATTTTTATCTAAATAACTATTATAATTATGCTAGTTTTAAAACATTGTTATAAAAATGAAAAATAGATATTTTTGCTCAAATTATAATCGTGACAAGGCGGTTGTTAGATAAAGCTTTATTAAAGTTTCTGAGCTCGCTTCAGCTGTTAGCGAAATTCAGTCTCTATCAAGTGTAACTTTTAGTAAATCCTTTCGAATACTCCTTATCATCGTATTTTAAAGAAATACAAAGTAATGGGGTAGTATCTATTGGTATGGAAAGGTAACTTGTTTAAGTAAGTAACATGACTTATTTTAAAAAACAGAGAATTGCGCTACCGTTTTATAAAATAAAAACAAATAGCTTTACTAACAGAAAAAAATGGTACTATCTGCAATTTTATAAAAATTAAAAAAGCAACTGTACAGAACTTTGTAACGATACTCATAGCAATAAGGTAATCGTGAAAGTAATATCCATACACCTTATTGCGCTCGTCGCCATTACACCTAAGAAAATCTCATTACCAGTAATTTCATTGACTATAACGCAGTAATACAATGATATACCACTCTACGAGTAATTCGATGTAGCAGAATTAAGTATTATACAATATTATAAATAAGGAAATGTATAATAAACTTCTGCTCTTTATTAATGTATTTTTTTAAACATAGCATTTATAAGTTTATTATTTTGTTAGAAATAGAAATAAACAATAACTGAGTTATAAAAGATCAATAAATGATTGCTTATATTATCTATAATTATGTTACGATTCTATATCAATACTGCACTTCATAATGGCTGAAACTAATGTCTCCGGCTGTTACGTACGTCTGACCTAGATATAAAGTTGGCGCACAACTCCGAATGAACAATCGGCAGTTTACTATAGTATAGATTAAAAATAGAATATTATTACTATGAAATAACAGAGTACATTTTAAATTTTAGTATATCTTAATAATAGATTCTTTACTATGAGTGTAAATGGATATATTTCTTTTATTCGACGAACCGACGAGACGAGTAAGGCGATCACCTGTTGGTAGGTGATACGTCTGCTCATAACTATGTGGCGCTAGTTAAGATAGTATACACAGTACCACATCGCGCTCGTCGTCTTGAACGTAAGGTGTCAAGTCTCGTTATCACAGTAATTTCTCTAGCATACAAAACCCTTCAAACCCGAACACAGTAATGTTTGCACATTACTATTTGGTTGTGGAAATAAAAACTGCAGCAGTACTTACCTAGATGGTCACCGACAACAGAGATCTACTGCCAGTAAATAATTTTAATAAGGTTAGAATATACTTTTTAACATTCACCCTTTTTTTAAATTGTTATATGTTATAATTGTTTGGTATTCTTTATCGCAGGATAGCGTTGATATACGTTGTGATAACCTAGTGATTTGAATCCCAGTCTTCCACCGCGAAGGTACCGGGTTCAATTACGACCTAGGCCAACGAATTTTTCAATTTATGTGCAGTTAGTATAACACCAACTAATATCACGTGCTTTGACGGTGAAGAAAAACATCGTGAGGAAACCTAGTTGTACATATCTATGTCATAATCATCCATGGTCGGAGTAGTATGTGAAATGAAGAAGGCAATCACAACACCACTCCTTTATAACTGCCAAGAAAGTCGTCGTCTGTTTCACTACAGATGATGAACACGACTCTTAGTTATGAGGAAATACGACTAAGAAAAATCGCAGGATACTTGTACATTTTGTCTTTTAAGTTTTTATTCATTAGTGTCGTAAAGTCCTACTTAGAGTTTATTGCCCAAGTACACTCTAAGTTTCATAGTGTGTGAGTGTACTTGGTTGCAAATCGTCTACTTGTCCCAAATGCAACAAAAATAAATTCTCTTTAAATGACTTGATATTATACTTATAACAGTTTAAGATCATATATATTATAGGAAAGTAATTTTGATAGATAATTCATACATGTTTCTATTGGTGAATTGAAAACGTTAAGATATTAGATAGTTTAAAAACTATGTCACCGTCAACGGTTTACAAAACATGTTATCTGATATACACTTTTTACATTTCCCGTATTACTGTATGTATAAGAATAGCTTTCACCATAATTATATAATTAGTGTAACTGAAATAATTTAGATCTACCTACCATGTGAGTTACATATATTCGTGTAAAATCTTAGCCGCTATTATGTCTTATGAAATTATTCGTTACTGCGGCTTAGGAATTTATGAAAGCTGCATGGGTATTTTATGAAATAAATCTGCTTTAGGAGATACTATATAAAGAAAAGAGACAAAATTAAGTAAAGCAATAATAGTTGTTTGATAATAATTGATTGAACTTGAGTTTTAAGGGAGGAATGCGTCAAGAGAATTCTTTATAAATGAGTAATAAGTAAAAGACTGCGACCAGCCATTCGCCTGGCTCCTCTGTTCTGCTTTGAGATCAGATTCCGTTTGTGGAATTTAAACCAGTGCAAACTGAAATGTTGTTCTTGTGATTACATTTCAGAAATTATTGTGCAAGGGAAAATCTTTTTCTTAGTTAGTCTTTAACATTTATCGTTAAATCGAATACTTTTGCTCTTGGTTGTATGTGTATTGCGGACTTATGATTTATAATGCGTTTTATAGGAGAAAATTAAAAAATCTATTGATATTAATAATCACTGCTCTAAATTATGATAAAGTATCAAAATCAAATAACACAATTGTGTTTAATTTTGGCCATAAAACGAGTTTTTATCAATATTGTACAGAATAAAGTTAATTTTGACATAGCTTTGCAATGATGTAGTCAAGTATTAATAAAGTCATTTCTTTAATAAAATTATCACTTAGCTTAAAAAAATTGGTTTTTGTTGGGCATTGATTAGAAAATCCATGATGCTGCATTCATTACGCCGCACAAAAACGACGTTAAGGAAGGAACGACTCCAGGAATAAGGCAGTGGCTTTTCCTGGGACCGGAAGTAGAAAGTGCGTTTGCCAATCAGCATACGAAACGAGGCGTGCACGGCAGGCATTTCATTCTGAAGAAGCCTTTTCCAGTCCTCAGTACCCATAAGCCGGAATGAACAAAAAAATAATTAACAAAATTGTGGAGGCAACATTTAAGGAATCTTTCAAAAGTAAAGATGTTCTGATGTTTGAAGGACAATAATTTAATGTTAGTAAGGGGATCCGATTGCCGAACACAGTTACTATCAATAAAGTATAAGTTCAATCTTGACCAATATACATTGTTTTTTTCAACAAAACTTCACTTGTATTCATTTTTTAATTCAATTAAAATTACATGTTTTCAATTAATACAATGATACAAACAATTTTATTTACATTTTAGTATTAAACAAATGTACTATAACAGACACCTTTATTATTTTTCTTCTGTAGTGATTTAAAGATTTCAAAATGACCTGACTGGACAGTAAAGATTGATTAACAGATGTAAATTTATCTATTTATTACACTGAATATTATAATTAAGTACAGTTAGTACTAGTTCATTCAAAAGGATGAAATATGATGCAGCCCAGGTTGTCATCACATCCGGCACTAACAATACGTTCTAGTTTGTGTATTATTTCGTCGGTGTTTATCGCTCACTAGCACGCGCGCTGAGTGTGAGGTATCATGAGCACTTCATAACTTTTGATGGATTCAACAAACAACTTCACCGCAGCTATTTACTGTTTGCGTAAGCATGTTAAATGGATAAAACTTTATTGAGATTTTAACCCGCCGAATTTTAAGTAAGGACGTGCAATCACTCATCATGTTTGTGTTTGTTATAATGTTAAAAATTCATTACTTGCATTCCTACATTATGTATACATACTCTACTCGCATAGAGCATGTAAGTTCCTTTCCACGCCGAGGTTTGCTGGAAGAAAACTCTTTTAAGTAATTAAGTTAAGCATGCCTTTGTACATATTTTTTTAAAGATCGCTATGTTTTTCATATGTGTGTACAAAAAGAATAAACAAATTAAATAAAAAATAAAATCTTCCTTCACTTTAACGTTTATCACCTTTGAACATAGACCTTTCGCGCACGCTTTTCATATTTATTTTATAATTGTGTCCCACGAATTAAAACAGTTGCTAGTAAAAGAAATCTATAATTTCAATTGGTGTTTTTGAATTTTCTTTAAAAAAGTTGTACCTTTTCACTTTTTTGGAAGATCTTTTAGAAATTTCGTAACAGATAGATGATAATATTGTAGATAAATAGTTGTATTAAAATAATTTATTACGCAGCTTGTATATGGACTTGTTGTATAGTTTGTCTTTGATAAGAAATCACTCAAAAGAAGAAATATGGTGACGGAATTACATATAATGTATTATTATGTAGGTAAGTCTAATGCAATAATATATTAATGCAATATGATTAGTGCCGTGAGGTACGTATCTATAGAATATAAATGTAGATGTAATATTTCGCGTAAACGCTCGAGTACATAGACCTAAACATTCAAAATGTATAATAAGAATTTCCTTTTTTTTGCCCTCTTCGAGTACAATTTACAAATGAGTCTAGTTATATTGGTTAAGCAAAAAAGAAAATAAGACGAAAAGGTTAAACATGTCATTAAAGAGAACAGTGAAAGGTAAATCGTTTTATTTGGAGCGGACCTCCAAATTAGACTTCAGAAGTTTAGTTATAAAGATTTACTTACTGTTTACATATATGTTCCTCATTGTTTATTAACTTATTTTTTAAATAATTGTTTTTGATTTTAATTATAATAGCAATTTTTACGGTACATTTAGAATGTCTTACGATTATTACATATTAAGCCTTTTTTGTCCGATATGCTTTCAAAGTCTAGCACACATAGTGCAAGCTTCCATCGGCTGATGATGCTGACAAAGATATAGTTCATGAGAAAACAAATGCTGAACAAAAATAAAAAAAATCCAATTGCAGTGGGTTGCAATTCATTACGAATAAAGTACTAATCAGCAAATCTTTGATAAAAGTGCACCAGTCACAGCCTCTTCCAAAGGCTTTCTTTAGAACCGTAGCGGTGTAGGTATTTGCTAATTTTAGAATCTTTTGTTCGCAATGAATGAAAAGATAGAACTATTTATCAATCTTTTATCTTAAATAATAGTTTAAGATTCTTTATAATTCATGTATTAAGGAGAATACGAGGAAGCATAGCTCATTAAGAAGGAAACAAAGGTTTGTTAGCGCAGTAGTAATATTTTTAACACAGGTTCGATCCCTACCTTAAAATTAACGAAAAAGTTATGAATTGATAAGTTCTAAGAAAATCATCTTTCTTGATATTTGATATACGCCAAGCCGCACTCGGCCAGCATTAAGAAAGCTGTTTGTTTATTATTTAAAAAGTAACATGTATAAAATTCCTCGATCATTGTTAAAATATGTCCCATTAATAAGTCTCGTAATTATTTCAATACATAATCCATCAGTGGTGAAATTAAGTCGTTTCAATAAGAATGAAATTAATGGAAGAAATAGGAGAGGACAAGGAAATGCTTTCAAGTGTTTCAAAACTTAGTAAATAATAAAAATAAAGAAATACCTACTTTTTGGATTTTCATTTCGTAGTTCACTAGAAAGTGGAAATAAAAATGTAAATGTCATGTACTTAGCGACAAAAAACATCTATCTAAGCGACAATAAGTAAAAATGTTTAATTTAATGCTTATTTTTTTTTTGTATCTTTTTTTACTTAATTAATTGTAAGTAGTGTTTTTGATTGTGTTTTGTTGGTAAACCTAACTAAAAATTAGTACAGCAAAAATTAAAAAGCACCTAATGAGAAAATATTACTGTATAATACTGTCTTTTAATAACTACCGTTGGCAATATGTTTAAGTAGATTCTTTTTGAATTTGATTTTATTTTATTAATCTCATTTTAAATATTATTTGTATTAAAGAACAGTATTCTAAGAAACAACCACAAAGTTTATTGTATAAACAAAGATCGCAAGTAGAAAATTATTATTTTATTTTATTTAATATTTATCAAGTAAGAGCAAATTTTTGATGTTTTAAAATGTTACCTTGGTTATAAATTAATAAAATATCTTTTGACTTCATGGTATGAAACAGTAACTTCATCTCATTAGACTATAACTACTCAAACTACCGTAGCGGTGTGAGATTTTGTATTTAATTATATAGTTAAAGGTATAAATATTACAACGATGTACAGCTATTAAGACATTATTTTTTAAAAATATGAGAAGAGAGATACATTTAGTTTTTAACAAGGCATGTGAAATAAATTATCGCTTGGCATCTTCTCTAAGAATTTATATAGTGGTTGCCAAGTCGTGTACCAAGCATCCTAACTATTTCAATTACTTTCTCAACGAGAAATCTATGGGTCCGTGGGAGCACTTAAAAATCCTAAAGGAAAATAATTACTCTTTCGCAGCATTCATTATCAATGAGTTTTAAAGAGCTCTGTGAGTATTGGTTGTTTTAAACAATATTTTAGTTAATGCAGGTTAATTGTATGTAATGCGCGTGTATCAAAATAAATAAATTTTCATTAAATGACATTTGGTAAGAAGACATTAAATTCATCAAAAATTATTAGGAGGAAATATTTATTTATACTACGTAGAATTCTATAATTTTTTTTTATTCTAATTTTATTATGTACTATTTTATGAACAAGTATATACAACTATATCATCTATTAGGTGGTATACTGAATAATATTTTTTTCTATTTCAAACAAAAGAGTTGAATTAGTAATATAAGAGTACTTATAGCTGAATGTTTTTCATTCAAACTTCGAATTTCTTTTAAATGTCATCATTTTTCGACTCATAAACATGTTTAAATAAATAATTTCCAATTTTTTATTTAAACAATTATAACGTACATTTTAATTAAAGAAAATAAGTCTTGACTTTATTCAAAGTTGAGAACGTTCCAAGGCACAGAATGTTAACTGGTTTCTTTCTGAAGTGCATTCTACGTGGTAATTGCCCCTCTTTCATCTTTCCGCGTATTAGAAAAAGCTTTAAAGAATTCAATATTCCTGTATATTTTAAAAGTCTTTGTTTGCGTGTTTTTTATTAGTTAATTTACAACGGCATTGTTTAAGTGTCGCGTGATCCGGTTTTTTAAAATAAATTGTAGACCAAATACATTTTTCTTAATTAGGTAAAACAAACGTTTTCAAAAAATAATTTCACAAAATACTTGCGAGATTTCATCCCTCTTTTGATATATTTAAATAAATAAGTCCAGTAAACACTTTAACATATCGTAAACTATGAAAACGGCCGTGGTATTTACGCCCAACGCTCAATTACTAAAGATGGCACCCTTTACATGTATATCGGATATGTTATACGATTTTCTGACATTTTCGTTAGTAATTACAAAGCTATTTTAAACTAAATACAGTTATTAAAACTATTAGCTGATCGATACTAAAGTTTTATTGCTTCTATAATACTCTTTAGTAGGTACTTCTTAAGTTTGTAATAGAATAGTATATTTATAGCCAGTTCTTGGTTATGTTAAGTTCTGATCTGATGACCTGATGAAGATAAAAGAGAGTCGTCAGACGCAGACGGCATTGAACTCATCACGTTGGACATCTTGCGAAAGTCTAAATTCCACAACAGCTGGAAATGATAAAGATGACGTGAGCAGAGAGGTTTATTACAGATCTTAATTTTTTATATATCTATCAATCTTTATAAATATTTCAATACCAAAACATTTATACTTTAAAGCTTATTACTTGTTGTTGTTATAGGTTTCGTAAATATTATTTTTCCACTTCAAATGTAACTCTAAATTGAAAAAGTGGAAAATATTGTTATTGCCCGATACATTGACCGTGGACTACTCGAATGAGTTCAATTTACGGTTTCAATTTAATTGCTACAGTGTTCCAATAAGGTGGAATACATTTCCTGATTATTTTTTCGGTTCGGCAGCTGCAAAAATATTTTATAAAATAACACTTCTTTGCATAACAAATCAAATAAAAAGTACGCTTTATTCAACTTCGATATAACGACGAATTGTCTGAAAACAGAAATTAAAAACAACGATTACATCAGGAATTAAGGCGAGATAAATATTTTTTTTTCAGGATCCAGTGTAATTTTTTTTCAGTTTCTGTAAAACATAGATAATCAAAATATCATCAGATTCGTTCCAATATATGGTTTACTGTATAATAAAAACAAATAAGGCAATAATACCATTATCACTACCACTACTACTTCTTTCGCCACTACCTATGCCACAGCTACACCTACTACCACGGCCTTTGCTATTACTACAGATACTGACACAGCTGTTGCTACTACTTCTGCTACTTCTGTCACTGCTGCTACTGCTGCTTTTGTTATTTCTGTGATTGCTGCTGCTTCTGCTTTTGCTACTTCTGTGACTGCTGCTACTACTAGTATCATATCGACAGTGCGCTAAAGATTTATACGTTATGAAGGGAAACCAGAGTTGACAGTGCGCTAAAGTTGTTGTTATTATATATTGAGTAAGTAATTGATGCCGTTTTTGGATACCGCGGTAATGCTTGCGTTGACGTTAGTTCAATTATTGTTTAATCCGCTGCAATGCTCGGATATCACGCTTCCTATATCTCTACTAAATGTAACAAATTGATTAAACTTGTTAATATAAAAGAGTTTAACTTAAAGCGATCCTACTAACTTCCTAATCAAAATTTGTTTTTATGTTTGCATAACAAATTGTTTTTAATGTAAAAATATATCTTTATAAACAAACAAACTACTACACTTTACTACAAGTCATCCACATTTAAGAAGATAGCGTTAACAGCTTACGTTTACCAAACAAGTTCAAACTGGCGTAAAAGCTTTTTATAAGTTCTAAGATAGATCAAACAACTTTCTTGGCTAACCGAAAGCTGTTTGGAACAACCGTCTCTGCGTTATGGCTTTCTTCAAATTCATAATAACTTTAAAGTTCTGTTAATTACCAGCGATATTACATTATCAGTAGAAAATAATCTCGTAAATATTTTATTTAACCCTATAAAAATAATGAAATTTTAATGCAACTTTTGAGCTATTTTATAACAGTACAATATAGGTTATATAATTTCATTAAAAAATATGTCTATCTCTATCTATGAAAAGAAATTAAAGATGGTTTTAAGATAACAAATTCTCGTTAGAAATTCAAATCATAATGTTCTCTTTCATATATTTATCATAAATATTACTGAACGATTTTTGAAAATATTTTAATGAAACATAACGACACTATTTTCTTTTGAGTTTTTCTTAAGAATTTGTACCAGGGATCGGCAGGCCTTGTCCCTCGGGTGACCAAGATCTATTTGATAAATTTAAGTGACCCTATTTTGTTCCGAAAATGTGTAATAATATAAAAATTGTTTTAAAAATATAGATACGTTCGATCAAAAGATGTTACCGATTCATGTTAGACTTGACATTGAAATACTTTTCATAAAAAAAATCTTTATTTTCTGTATTGGAAAGCACTTCTATGTAATTGTATTTCATAATAATGATTTAATTACTATTATAATCAATTAACAATATATTTGAGTACAACATAGTTTTTGGTAAATGCCAGTAGTAATTTCGCTTTATAACTTTATTCCTGTTTGAATTTATTTTCAAAGCAAACCTTGTTCTGTATTATTTGTCTTTAAATAATATATATAAGAACGATAATTTTTTTAGTTGTATGAAAATATTGAATATAATCTTTTAAATAACTTTAGTTACGTAATGGAGGGTTTTAGGACAAAAGCACTCAATGTTTGCAAATAAGTTACAAATAATTACCGCGAAATTCCAATATGGTTGGATTTCGAATCAATTTTTTTTTTTTTTTTTTACTTATGTATAGGTTAATGCTTGACCACTATCCCACCTGGTGTTAAGTGAAGATGTGAT
>DWLS01000412.1:0-31194 GCA_018246255.1 Pachliopta kotzebuea | reverse complement strand
ATAATAATGACATGATCATATACGGGTACGAGTTCTTCAAGGAGGTGTTCAAATGCAGAAAAGTAATCAACGGTTGATACCACCGGTCATACCACCAAGACATACAAAAATTTGTTTCTCACGTAGAAATATAAAGTTCAATTCATCATAAAGCGTAATGCGGCCCGTGAATTTGGTTAATAAATTTTTAGATGAAATAATTTTTATATTATATATTGTTTTCGCTAGGTTCAAATGTCTTTAATGACGAGAAAAAGTAAAAAATAAATTGAAATATTATCAAAGAAATTATTATCATGATTTAGACCAGTGATTTTTAAAGTGGTCTATATCGACCCTTAGGGGTCTATGACAACCAGCAAGGGGTCTACGTCAGCGAACAAAAATTTGCGGGTCCATGAAATGATATTCATATACGAATGTGACACAAATACGTTTATTCGTTTCCTGGGTTTTAATTTAAATTCAATTAATAAATGTATAAATTAACATGTGTTTTTACTTTAAGTTTTTAACACTTAACTTCACTACAGTTAGAAATTTACAGGCAATCAATATCAGGTAAGTAGGGGGTCTAACCAACACGGAAAAACATGGCAAGGGGTCTACGACACGAAGAAGTTTGGGAAACTCTGATTTAGACACTTTTTAATACCTGTGATCCACTTATCCAATAGCTGTATTATAAAATACGTAAATCCTTTGCTTAATTAGACAAAGACAAATAAATATTTCTTACTGCGTCTATGAAGTCTAGTAAATTCCTTAATAAAATATCTACTATTTTATAAAATTGTTTAATGACGAATTGCATTAAAAAATAATGATGACTGATTACAACATTTTAAACTTTTAACACTGCTAAAAATTTCTAGTCCGGTCATCATTGCAATAAACCTGTCATGAACAGAAGTTTATTATTTTTTTTACTAATAATTGAAATTGTTTAACACTGAGAGAGTAAGTCTTTAAGAATAAACAGTAAGGTTATTTTATGTAGACATTTTGGAAGATGGCAGTCTTGGTAAACATAAGACATTTGTATTTAATCGAAGCAATGAAATGCATAGTTGTCTGCTTATTATGCTCGTCTGCAAGATATTGTACTTGTCATAATGTCACGAGCACGGTACACAAGATGTCTCCAATAACGTTTTATAATGAAGCGGCATCTTATTTGGACAATAGTTTAAGCTGCGGTGGCGTAACGAAAAAGAAAATGTTTATACGAAATGTATAAATTAAAACTTTTTACTTTAAATTCAATTTAAAAAACAAATGTCAATATACAAACCCCTGTTTTACAAAAGCTTTAATGCAATCTCAAATACTATTGCTAAGTAATTGTAACTAAACACATTAAGTTTTTAAAAGAATTTATTGTTTTAACATATCATAGTGTTTTAAGAGATTGCTGTACACGCCTGTAACTGGCTTACATACCAGTACCTATTCTTATAATTGTTAATTTTTAACGTGATTTTTTTGTATATATTGCTGTTTTTTTAAATGAATTTATTTAAATGAACCAAATTTTAAATATAATTAAAATCTTCATGGAAAACAAACACTGTATCAAAGCCAAAAACTTTTGTAACTGAAATAACTAAACACTGAACAATTAATAATTTACAGCTGTTAGTACTGTTGTACTTGACATTCATAATACATTACTAAAAATTAATGGTAATAAAATGCCGTGAAAGGTAACTACATTAAACACTAAATTAGTATTTTTATAGACGCTATGTCAACTGATTAGTGTCTGCAAAGTGATTCATACGCCATGACGTGTGCATCGCTCTCAAACCGATCGCATTCAATAGCTCGCATACATAGAGTTGTGAAATCTTATAGAAGACATAACGAAAAAATTAAACATTTTTTAAACCAAAGCATTGTCAAATTGACTTAAATTAATGAAGAGATTAAGTAATGTGTCAAATCATACTAGCTGTATTCATCTACATAAACATATGCAACTATTAGTATATAGAAATTATAATATTTGTGGATATAATGTAATAATTGATAGAGTATGAATAAGTAAATTCAAATTGTTTTTGTATGTAGCACACTTAATATCCTCAACTCCAATCTAACACAGTTTATCTTAATATCACAAGAGAATGTAATTTTTTGTTTATATAGATCAATCCCTTGATTATGTTTTTTCATTGAGGATATCGGGAGTTTGTAGCTCCGTGGTCACTTCCCACACACGCGTTCATAGTAACATCAGCGTTTGCGCACCTGTTTGGCTGTACTTGAAGGAACCCAAAATAAATACGCTTCATTTGTTTTTAAACTCACGTACATGTACATGAATAAACATTGGTATTTTCTGTAACATCGCGTACATATGTCGCTTACATCGATTTTTTTTATTTGAGTGTTGACTACCAAGACGGTTCCCTGCAACAGAGACCTATCGCCAGTAACAACATATGCAGTTTAAAATTGAAACGTAATTCATGAACTAGGTTCCTCACCGTGTTGTCGTTCATAAAGAAAGAGTCAAGGATATAATAGCTGATTATGCGTTGGTAGATGTGACATGTCCAAAGAATGCTGGAGTTTTTACAATAAGATTGTCTCTTCAGAACCAAAAGCTATGGTAAAAATCGAATCAATGGTATCTTCAATACGTAGAGCGCGAATGACCGTGTCCCAGACTGAACTACTAAAACTTTAAACAACACTTGACCTTCTGTAACGATGCATAGTTCTCGCTCAGAATACTTGCATACGTTGACAGATGGAATACAGCAATGCTGTTACGGCAATAACATTGTCGGTAAATACACACGACTTACATAATGAGGAATAAATAAAAATTTGCTATATTTTACAGCACAAAAAACTTTTATATAGTTTTTGTTTTATTTATCTGCTGTTTTAGTATTTTTTCTTTCGTACACAACGTTATCGTTTAAAACGAACAACTTTATAAAACGTAATGAGTGTACGTACACACATCTTCAAAGAAGGTAAGAAAATAAAATCCGCATCGACATAAAAATCTCATTCTGCTAATTTTATAAAGCGTGTTAAACATGTAAGACTGTTAAAAAATTTAGATTGTTAACCGTTAGTCAGAGAGGTGGAAATGGATCGGAAAGATAGTGAAGAGCGTTAAAACATGAACAGGGAAAATGTACTTCATTTCTTTGCCGGAAATAACGCGCGAGCATCCGAGATCAACAACCTTATTGAAAATTAAATGAATGTCTACAGAACGAAAAATGTGAGATGTACTTGTTTATAATTTATTTTCGCCTATTTCGCAGTGACTCTTTAAAAATAGTCGAAGAACATATTAAAATTCACGTGTACGCGATCGCAGCCACTTCATTCGTGGACGGGCGTTACATACAATAGATTGTGTGTCACATCCCGTAACAGTTCTCAGTACACGGTCGTTTAAGTTCAAGGACTGCATTGTCAGTGTTTTCATCAGGTCAGTTGTTATTTTCAAACGTTCTTGTAAATATATCCACCATAAATGCTATCCAAGGTAAACAATTAACCTTTCCTACAGCCCGTTCTTATTAGTCACAGTTCAATTATTGTATTTTGTAAGGAAATGAAATAATATAATACTTTTATATTAGGCATATGGAACGACATTTTTATATTCAATTTGATAATGTATCTATGTAATATCATGATCTTACATATTATTCATGATCAGTGAAACATTGCAGGTGTGTTGCGGAGCTTCCCGCGCGTGGGTGTTGGGCGGCGCGCTTTCCCATCCCGCTTCAGTAATAGACCGGCAAGCACGCCGTTCGCACGAACCTGACCGCCGCACAAGGTACTATATAAACACTAAAACCGCTTCACGTAACATAAGCACTAATAAACGCTATATGTATATCGTATTTTTATTCGCTTCTCACCTGCCGACGTCGTAACTAATAACACGAGTCTGTTACGAAAATAATTCGCCATGACTTCACGCCACTGAAATAGATCGGCGAGTTTTCGCGGACAACGTTATTTGTGCCGCGTAAGCGCTGACCCAACGGTTGCATGTTCATGACTTCATCCAGAACAAGTTCGCAAACTAATCTACCTATTCATCAGTATTGTACTCTCTGCGAAATGTTTACACCTGCAAAAATACCGCAGCTAGTATATTTTGAAGTAGGCAACTATTTTCGTCATCGGCCGCTTAGACGACAAATTTATTTTCAACCTTGATGACGGTATTGTTAACCTTGTTGCTATAAAAACATCTTGATTGGCCTCAAAACTCATCCTGAAAAATATCTTTCACTGACGCGAACATTGCCTTGGTAATAAAACACTTCTGTTGTATGATGGATGCGAACCTTTGTTATATTACATTTTACATAATATTCATAAAATTCTATATCTTTGTAATAAAATAGAAAAGAATTGTCTTACTACAGTTTTAATTAGAGCACTTAAATAACAATTATTCTATTAATTTTTAAAGTATTCAATATTTTCTACAGATTACACATTTTGTAAAGCGACCTTCAAATTATTTATACTGACAGATTATTTCTCCTTGCCTTCTGTAAATATCTTATCTTTTGAACTGAAGCGCTGGCAATTTTTTGAGAAAACCCACGCAGCTTCCCTCTATAAACGTTACTCACTTGACACGCATATATAAAAGAAATAGTTTTTTTTATAAAAAAAATATTATCAAATAAAATTTCTTTAATTTTACAATTAAATCACACTATTGTTCTAAAAAGCATGCGAAACTTTCAAATCAATATAATTTTTAAAACTGTTTGTATGTACAAGTATGATTCGTCAAGACGATGTATTGAATGCAAAGGTGTTTTTAGCAACTCCTGTGTTGAAATCAATCAACCCTTAAAAATTTAAATATGAGAGAACATAAATTTAAGGTTCCTAGTGTTTCTAACTCATAAGTAATCCCTTTATAAAAACGAATAAAGCACAGAGCGGTATATGTTTGTTTCATGTATGCAGTTATCTTCGAAGTAATATTAACAACTAAAATCTTGTTTATGCTTAATATACGTTTAGTTAAAATAGATTTTTTTAGTTAAATTGTTCCTCTTTAAAGATACTTTGTAACCTCAAAGACAGACAGCAGACATAATTAAATAGCTAAGATAAACAGACATGCTTTCACAATGCAGTACACGGGCGTCTAATTCTAGAGCGGCGACGATCCTGAGACGCCTTCCGCCTACATTTCGCAAGTACCGACTCTGACACAAATAGATTTTGTATCAATTTCCACGCTGTCGGATAAATTGCTTGCTCTCCTCATACAATAGAACATTTGTATCTTTAACACATCATTGACAACACATGATCAATTACAATTGCACCGAAAGTAATTTCAAAGATAATACATCAAAGTTTCTCAACGATGTGGTGTTAAAAACTTTTACATAGAGGTCCTTTTTTAAGAGAGACTATTTACAAATAATTTTGTCCAGACGATATGTTTTAAATATTTCGAGGAGTCATTTAAAACGCTCATCATATTTCAATAACTTTATTATTTTTCCCTCTGCCTCATTGGATGCTAATATTGGAAACTTATTCGCACAAAGCTACCTGTCTCTGGCATATTATTCGGGAAAAATATTATAGCCGTCGCCGTTGGTGCCGGGGCTAATAAAAACGCAATAAGACGCCGAGCTTTTCCTTTAACCCTGGGGCATGGAATCTTACGGCGCTGTAATAAAATTACCTCATGAGGAGGATAAAAATTGACAATCTAATCTTTAGAGCGTCGAAGTGACACACTTGATTTTTGATGATTAATTATGAAACGACGCGAATACGGTATAAGCGTTTAAATTCATTACAAAATAATTGTACATTTACATAAAATCGAACTCTTACTATTAACTAATTTGTAATGAACATCTAATAAAAATTAAGTCAGAAGTATAGACGGTATACTTTTAAATGAGCATATACGGTTTGCTCCAAATTTTCTTTTCACTCATTGTGTTCCATATATCAAGCAATGTTGTATAGGATGCATGACATTAACCTTTGTAAAAGTACTTCTCAAACAATTTTAACGCAAACTTGATTTTTCTTATTTTTTTTTCTCATCCGTATTCAATGTTATACAGCTAAGCTATTGTTTATTTTTTTAAACTAATGATCTAAATTAAAGTGTAATTATAATTTATTTAATAATGCAAGCAATAAAGCATGTTTTATTGTGTTCCAGCGCTGAACGAACGACTCCAAGATGGCCACGGGCCCGAAGATAGTGCACAAGCAGTTCAATTCCCCTATCGGACTCTACTCACAGCAGAACATACAAGAGACCCTCAACAAACACCTGCAGAACCTTGACAATGGCACCGTAGGGTTCGTATAAAATACAGCAACACGTCTACTAGCTATAATACTTAGAATTTTTCATAAATAACAGACATGCCAAAGAATGTAGGGTACGGGTTTTGAAATGTGTTTATAAGAGGATTCATTATGAACAATCTCTTTCTAAGCACAATATCAAATACACTATATCTTACAATAGATATCAGTAAGTTACAAATTAAAAGTACATCTCACTTTATAATTCAATTTACTTTTTTGTTAATTTATATAATTGGCCAGCGTTTGTTTTTAACTTTTAGAATATACAAGACATTAATATATAAAAAATATTTTTTAGGAAAATTTATCAGTACTCTAAATAATTTTTAGAACTCTTATTTTTTAAAACTTTTAAACTACGTTGCCCTTACGATTTAAAACTACGCGTGTCTCGAATCTTATGTTCCTAATATCTGATTATTCATACAAACTCTCCGTCTTCTTTAATAAAAGATAAAGTAATTTTACTTATGAAATTGTATTAATCTAGTTTTTTAGCGAAACATAACCACATAGAAGCTTCAACATAAAATAATAATTAATTACAAAACATATTATTGTTCTTATTTAAATGTACAATAATTAGAGAGCACACAAAATGGATATTATTATGTTACCGGCTCGTATAACTCGGCATTACATCAAATCTCGTTAAAGAAAGTTCGAGATGCACAGCTTTCCTTGAGGACCTACATGTCGTGTTGTCTATAATTGAGTTCCTGGTTTCAAACCCAGGAGCACAATATTGCTATTTTGGAATTCAACGTGAAGTAAAATTTACTTGAAATTATAAGAAAACATTGGAAAGATTTTCTATTTCATAAATAAATAAAAAATCTACACGAATCTGGAAAAGAAAACAGAAATGTCTTACAAAACGAAAAAGTTACTTAATATCTCTTTTGGCCTGAACTGTAGAATTAATTACTTGAAAAAGTATATTACTATTACGTCATATGTACTCTTTATCTGTGAAGAGAGATTGGCACATTCACCTATTAAATATAGGTGGGAGTGTACGTGGGAGTATTTTGACTGCGATAATTAATATAGACAATACGAGTATGTTGTTTCTGTAATCGAAACCTTCCAATACGTTGTTTGCTTACTTGTTTACTTCCAGAAACTAGTATTCAATATTATAATCATTACAAATTATAGAAAAAAAAACCACTTATTAAGTACATATTACTAGTAATAATGTACTTCTGATTCATACTGTTATTATACATTGCATAGCTTTTAATAATGTGAATGTAGAAATGTTCGGTTCTAAAAGAGTTTGCTACAAAGAAATTGTTGGCATGCTCTCAACTGTACGTTAAGACTAAATAATAAAGACCGATACAAATTAAGGACATATAGTGAAAAACCTTTAAATCTGGTCGAAAAATGTTTGGAAACTACTCTAAAGAACTTAATTTAATTGTGGCCTACCAAAATTTAAGTAATATAAATGTCGCTGATTGTTTATTCACTGCTACTTTCAGCGCACTGTTATACTAAGACTATGCTTGCTTCTTTTAGTATTGATTAATTTTGATACATTTTATTACAGACATATTTGTCAGTTTGTTATAACCAATTAAATAAATTTACGGTCAAATTATCTATTTAATTAATTCCTAGTGGATAATTTATTGCCTCTATTATTGTTTAACACATATTGTTAACAGTATTATTGCATGGAATGACAATATCACTTTAATGAATAATGATATTGGATACGGATGATGGGATCCGGATCAAATTAAATTTCGATCGATTTGCAATCAGAGTAATACATTATAAATATACGAGTATATGTTTAATAATTGTTAAGTATTTTACTTATTATATCTTGTAACATACTCAGGTTACATTTTGTCAAAGACGTTTTAAGAATATTACAAGTGATATTTTATAATACTCAACATATAATTAGACACGAAGGTTATCATTATAGAGAACTTTACTCTTTCTTTTTCCATTTTTTTAGGAAGTATAAATGTATAATAGGAAAAAATCGAAATGCAGAAGAAACTTTTGTTTTTACTGTTACATAATTTTCACCTAATAACTTTATTGTTCCTGAACTTCGAAGATATCCAAAGCTGAACCAGTTTTCACGACACATATAACTAAAGAAGTCAGAATATTTTTTTCAGGTTCTGCATTTAAAATGCAAAGCCATATCCAAATCTGATTCAATTATATCTTTTATCATCAAGTAATGAAATTTATTTTAAGATATCAGTTCTTTAGTGCAGGTACCTGGTTCAAATTTTCTAAAATAATGTTGCAGGGATGAAAATTAAGTCGCAGTTATTTAATTACATGTGAAGACAAATGTACTCTACATATAGATTGATTAATTGCCATCAAAACAACAATGATCTCATTTAATAAACAAAGCGAATACGCGATCATTAATTCAAGTTATATTTGGTATATGGTATTCGCCAAAACGAAGACAGTGAAATGCAAATGCACCAAGCGGTGACGCAAGTTGATTTAATATGGAATGTTTAACAAAACGATTCAAAATATTTTTAGTACTTGCAAAAACTTATATCAAGTAACTAAATATAAAACTTATATTAGTATTATGGTTATTTTTTAACAACCAAACGGTAGACAGTAATGTTTGGGCACTACCGTTGCGTAGAAGAAATATGTGGACAATTACCACCAATAGTTTTAATTTTCCTTTTACCATAAGAAAACTAAATAGTGAGAACTACGAAATTCCGCGAATCTTCTATTACTGCTTTTTAAGTACGAATATCTCTTTTAAAAAGGGTTGTTAATCTGTTTTATGTAATTTACTACCATTATTATTTTCTTATATCTTTTTAATATAAAGTCTATGACTTTATGGATGGCTTTATGACTGAAATACAGAAACGAAATATACTTAAACTAAATATTACCTGCAATGTATTTGTGGCCGATTTACTAACACTTAAAATTTAATTGCTTATTACATAAACACAGAATGTATAATATTATAACAAAGTCTACCTTCAATTGA
Source organism: Pachliopta kotzebuea (assembly GCA_018246255.1). NCBI lineage: Eukaryota > Metazoa > Arthropoda > Insecta > Lepidoptera > Papilionidae > Pachliopta > Pachliopta kotzebuea. Next base: position 21,818 of record DWLS01000412.1, on the reverse strand, counting down.
AATGCCACATATATATCAATATTTATAATGTAGCAAAAATTTGTTAAGTTATTTTACAATAAGATAATCTAAATCAAGATTGTGCAACAGAAACAATCACATTCCCATGTTTAACATTTCCTGCAACATTAAGTGGCACATCATCGTTTATATTTTTAAGATCAATATATTCAAATTGGAACTTAGTTACGATACAATGAAGATTGAAATTTATTTGCGAGTGCCATCAAGATTATGAAGAGGCATTATTGGCCACTGACATTTACACGAATAAAATTTAGCATCGCGCCGCATCGCATGCATACCCCTCTGACATCAAAGTCTTATGATAATATATCATTTAATTGTATTTTCGTACATTTGTGTCGATAATATGTAAATATGGAGGCATTACTTATATAACCTGAGGTTTAACAAGTGAAATGACATAATAATTTTCATGTGATTAACCATAGGTTTTTCTAACCGTACGTGGGAGTTGAGATATGAAACGAAATATGTGATGATAAAACGCAGGAGAAAAACATCATTTTGCAACATCTTTCGAGAACTTGCGACACCCATCAATCCTCACAAAAACAACGTGATGAATTATGCCTTCTCTATTTTCCAGTCATAAAAAATTACAAGTCATAGTAGCAACAAAAATTCTGCTGTTTATATATGAGTTGTATTCTCCGTTCCATATTTTTCAAAGCAATTAATATTCGCTATAAATACTACATGTCCAGCGAGTCTTATTTACTGATACTCTAAATACACTTGCGGTCAAATACCTTATGGTGGATAATATATAGTTTTAGTTTATGTCTAATTAAGCTATCTCATTCTATACATAGTTTAATACTTTACAATTTGCATGACTAAACGTACACAATTGGCTTTATAATACTTTGATTCAGCAAGTTAGACAAATAAAAAAAAACTAGTTCAGTATTCGATTTCTAAATAAAACCACAAATATTTATATCGGATCACACAAATAATTGTGGTTCTACTTATATTAGATGAATATATTTCAAACATACTAAATAACATGCAAAGGAAACCTGGACCTGTATGTGCATGAATTTAAGATTTTTTATTACAAAAACATACCTGCACAGTTGAATTGCAACTAACAATAATTATCGCAGTACGGAGGATCCATACTTGCCACTGCCTGTGACTATATTTGTGAGAAAACACAAATCACACTTGTTTCACTGTTAAAAAATATATTTAAAACGTACTTTAAATTATCGTATCGATATTAAAAAATAGAAGTATGTAGTAACTAGTACGACAAATATTACATACATTATTGTGAATATTAAACTTTATTAGCAATAAATATTACTTAGTTACAACAAATATTTTTTTTATATTCTCCATATATACAGACAGAAATTGTGTAGATTTTTAGATATGAAAAATGCAGACAGGTAGTGTAAGTAGATAACCCGTGCAGTTAGCGCGCAGTCGAACCGCGGCGCGGGCGCTGGTTGTGCGTCTAGTGAATTCGCAACTTAAACATACGAAAATAAAATCATAAGTAAACATTTTTTACAGTTTTTAGTCATAAAAATCTTTTTTGCGATATACAGTGCCTTCAAATCTACATGAAAATAATAATTTTATTTATTATTGAGCTTAAAGTTAGGCTCGAAACACATACACATTTAAATTAAATTGAAGAAATAATCGAATTGTCGAAACTACACATTGCAATCTCGTAATTCGTGTAAAACAATTTTCCAACGCAATCCAATTTTTCTTTCATCTCTTTTGAAGTTTTTATTGACTTTTAGTCGACTTTGCGACACATACATTCACGAAATGATCAAATCAAAAACATAAATTAAAATGATTACATTTGCTGTTTGTTTTATCTGAATTATACTATTTGTTTTTAGTACTACTCTATGTTGTTTCCGTAGAATTCTCACTTTGCCGTTTTTTCTTATAACTTTCTTCTTTGTATCAGGAACAGGCCAATAAATAACTAATCACAGATGTTAAAAGATCATTGAGTTCATCGTTTGGCACAAAATCAAAAGTGGATACGTGTGTGTTTAAAAATAATATTATTATCATCCCCGTATATAAGTGAAACAAGAAAAACTATTGTTGTTTTGCATTGAAAATGGATTTAGTCATTGAAAACAATGAGTAAGTTTCTTTGACTTTCTGTTTATTTGGAGTAACTTTTGCATTGTTTGTTTATGAATATACATTTACAAGAACTTTCTGCTTACTTATTGCAAGAAGAGGTGTCATGTTTTTTATTATTATCTGTTCATATTGATATTGCCGAACTTAATGCCTAATCCTATAGCGGCTTAAAAAAGGGTACACAAACAAGATTATAGATCTCTTTGATAAAGAATATTAAGGATCTAGTGATTACTTATAAATTGTCGTCACTTTCATAAAAGTTGAAGATTCTTTAATTTCAATCACAAATACCCTTCTTCTTTCTTTTTTCAATTCCATCTTTTTTCTTCTAGTTTTTTAAAAACCCCATGTTAATTAAATTTACTACGTAAGGGAAATTTCTGTAAATAATACTCTCATGTTTATAAAATCGAAACTCCAAGATTACGTCTAGATTCTATCGACTAAGCGGTATATATAATTAATCAGATCCACCGTACTAACAAACAATGTAAGAAAGCACTTTCACCATTATTGTCGTGAACAATTAACTGCATCTGTACTTCAAGTTGCATTAAACAGTGAAATAATAATGAATTAAAAGCTGTTCTCTTTTGCTACCAATTTTGTATTAAATAGCTATTTTTAAAAGAAAAACATACAAATGGTACAAATTTAACATAATACAAAAGAGGTCTGTGTCAACTTTCTTATCACTCACATAAACTAATAGTCGTACCAGAAGATGACCCCATCTATGGTCCCTTTGCGGATGTGGAAACTTGTTGAGCGTACTTATGTAGACCGTGTTCTAAATTATTAAGCCATAAAAGCAGCAAAGCAACAGGAATGCAATTGAAGCTATATTTTTTTTATAATTGTGACTAGATGAACCTGAAGGTTTCAGGGCACATTAACCCAGAATTAATAACAAACAGGCTTCGATATCAGCTAAAGCTGAATTAATTGATACAAATCTTAGTTCAATTCTTGAAACGCATATTTTTTAGCGATTGTGGCTGAACACATATTTTACATATTTGTCCTTTTTCTTGGTTATATTTTTAGGTATTTGACCCTTAATGGGACTCGCTGGCAGTTTCATTGGTATGCAGCATCCTTGACTCCTGTGGTGTTCATTCCTAGAATGATTAAAAAAGTAGATTGGGGACTTATTACTCTATATTTTAGGTCACTATATTATTTCCTAAGGGAAGTGGACATACAAATTCTTTAGAGACTGTGATAAGTTGTGTAGTACTATTACTTTCCTTTCGTTATGACCTAAACAAATATATTGGAATTTATAACGCCTCGTTACTTTCAAGAATCATTTCACTGAAACAACAATTACATTTTACATTTTTTTATTAATTACAAAATGCATATAGGCGTTGTGTATATAATGCCATTGAATGAATTAATCAATGATGTTCTTAGAAAGTGTGGGTAGTGATGGTTGATTGACAGAAAGAGCAAATAGTCATGCCAATACGTGGCAGTGTTTTCACGTTATAAATACTGTTGAACTTTAACTGAATAACATTTCGACAATGTGATTTATAAGAAACTCAACTTTACCTTTATAAATTACAGCTCTTGTTTAATCGTTTAGTTCCGACGAGTTTTTACATAGTTTGCCTTCAAGATTTAATACGTAACTTGTTATATGACTGGCTTACGATGTCATTCCAAAAAAGGATTATTGAGGTTAACTTTAATCGTACTTAACAAGTTATCTAGGGACGTGTATATTATTCAATAATTACTTGGGATACTTAAGTTACATAACAACTATAATTCTTTAAAAATGTGGTCTTAGTTTTTCTTAGTAAAGAACGCGTTGTGAAATGACGTTTAGGAAATTCACGATTACTTTAGTTCAGAAAAGTACTATTAAAAAAATAATAAGGAATGGAATAGCAATAAATTAACACTAGGTTTCCCAGACCAGTCAAATTAACTGGTCCTGCAAGTTCAATTTAAAATTGTTACCGTATGAAATATTTTCTTTCTGTTATGATATCACGACTTTTATAGCTTTGACTAAAAAATATTTTATAAACTTTGTAATATTTTATATATATTCATATTAAATATATTAGGTTTTAGTGGAAATAGGTATAGTTAAATAGCTGGTAAATCTAGAGTTAAAGTCATATTTTGCAAAATTAAACCTTATATTAATTATGTCTCCAAAGTCGTACGATAGTCAACAAGAAAAACAATATGACTCCGTTCATTTCGCATCTTATCAACTTTTAAAAAAATATTACCGTTATGAGAGCTGCGTAAAATATGTCCTGTACCTTGTTAAATACATAAATTTTCTGAACTCTACACTTAAGGACCTTTGCCGTTCAAAGACTTTGCTGACGGTACTGGCTATGTTATATATTTTCTTATAAACCTTTATCTGCTATAGTAAACTGTACGGCAGATTTATAAATGAGTGTAATAGTTATAAAGGCGGGTAACCACTAGCCAAACATAAAAACGTGTAGGATCTTGGAATCGAATCAGGGACCTCCGTGGTACAAGATAAACAATTAACCGGTATATTATACAGACAAAACAGCTAATTAATATGATTAATACTATCACGTTTGTTTCCGCTAATTACAACAACAGATATTGAGCTTTCTTAAATTGCCCATTAAATGTCTATGTCTGCCAAATATTGGCAACCTTACGATCCCACTTGATGAAGAACAGAGATATATTCCTTGGCGGTGAAGTTTTAAAAAAATATTTTTTCTTTCTTAGTTTGAAAACGTCCATATTATGTTTGTTAGTGAACTATATCAGAAGAATTAGAAGAGATGATCCCAATTTTTCGACTTTCTCAACTACTTTGCACCCTTTATAATCTAAAAAAGCGCACATGTAATTTAGTTAAAAAATTATTTACTGTCTTCCTTGTTTTAGTATTGACTTCAACAACCCTGGCTCAAACAAACCAGCCAATCTAGCCAACTCAGCCGTTCTGCGGATGCTTGAAGAAGAAGAGCGCAATCGGAAGGGACTTCCTAGTAAGTAATTATAATAACCTAGTATTTAATAACTTGTGTAATCTAAGATATTACCTCTTCTTTTATTGAAGGCTAATAAAAATATTGGTGATGAAATTACAAAATAATTTACTTAATAGTTGATTGATGTGCCTAAAGCTTACTAACGCAAAATAAATATTGAATTGCTTCGCCAGAGCTAGATCCTACGCAAATACAAGCGATTAAGGATAATTTAGTACTCGCCAGGCGACGGTTTGACAGCTCTTGGCCCCCGCACAAGGAAGAATCAGTACGTCGAGGCTGGAACATGCACAATACTGCAGGTCATATACTTTGAGTTCTTGAAAGGTACCGATGTGGACGAGTAGAAGTAGAATGCCATTCGTTGGTAGCTTCATATCATCATATCAGTATAAATCATATTTTCCTAAATTGATACATCTTTCTGATTCGTAGAATTGTCACACATTCAAAAGGGTAATTATGAAAGCAGATTATAATGGATAAATCCTAAACATTCTTTTGAAATTATAATTTGTATATACTCAACTTGAAATGTATGAATCATTCATACAATAATAATGTTCATATTCGTTACATGTCTATGTTCGAAAATGCAAGTAAATGTTATTGGCGTGTAGGTATTTTGACAATCACTAATTGATGTAAACGTATTCAGATGGGTCATTAGACAAACTATTTGGCACACGAACGATATCGGGAATCGCACGATATAGATCAGGTAAATGGTGATGTTTATATTGCACAAAAAAAAAAGAAATTGATTGCTCTTCAGAAAAACTCGCGGCAGAGATAATGCAGCGATGGCATTTACCTAGAAGGTTATTAGATAGATTGTTGTCCTATATTTAATAGATACTGTACTTTTGGGAGCAGTCAAGGTTCTGAGGTATATTTTTCCGTTAAACCCTCTCGCTGGTCAGCAATCGGTGCGAAGGATTCCTCGGGATCACCTACGGAACGCAACGGAGATTATGTGGGACATGACTTCAACTTTTATGGGACCTAGAAAGTCAATAGCACCAAGACTGTTTTCAGGAAATGTGTTCGTGTAAATAATTTATAAATGGTGTTTGTTGTAATCAATATTAAAATTAACCAACATAGCGATGGTTCTACACAACAACCGCTCTATAAAGATCAGAGGTTAAAAAGATGAAAAAATTGTTTTTACTAGAAATAACAAAAAATTTTCATAGTTGTTCCGAGTATTTTCGTGACATAATAAGAATCACAAGGAATTCTGTAACTATTTTGTTATATACGTATAATATGAAATTTTCTAGCGTTACCCATTTATATAGTAATTGTAAATATATTTAATACGTATCATTAAAAGAAATTAGCGATTTTGAATAAAAATTTATCAACTTTTACACTAATGTAAAAGTATGTACAAACAATATTTTTTTCATAAGCCTAAGCTTACCTCTAAACAAAATTTAAATGAATAAATAAGTAACAAGAAATACAAACAAAAAACATATTGAACATATAAAGTTTAAAATATAAAGTTATTGTAGCACTGGAGAGATTTACGAGATGAAACACATCGATGCGCTTATTTTAGCTTTTGACCATGATCTGGAGTCAGAAAATAATAAAATTTAGTTTTTTTTTTCACAACCTGGAACTATTTCTGACGACTACTTTCGCGAGCATCGATGAATCAACATCTAATATTACAACAGAGATGAGAATATGCAAGCGGTATGCGAATATACTCAGAGGTGCGAACATAGTGATATCTCTCAGACGTAAAGCGAGCATTATTCTATAACATTACACATGAATAATGTTTGCTACAATCAGTATTGACGTAGAAATAATAATAGAAAAGTTCAATGAATCAAGTTCGGTTATGGGTAATGGCAATTCCAGATATACTATTTGAAATTAACCATAAATTTTAGCACACAAAACTTCCTTCCATCACGATCCTTTTGACACTTCGAATTATGTAGCATGGTAGTATAGTTATTAAGTACTAAGTATTTTACACATAAATACCTAATACTACTTTTTAGAACACAAAAATCCAAAGTCCAGGCTATAATTGCACCTAATGTGTTTGCATGTCTTAGCTCGATGATAAAGATAATTGTGACCATGTCCCACAAAACTTTAATAACAGTTAATTACAAGAAGAATATTAAAAAAAATGAATGAATTCGCTGTCTTCTAAATGAGCTTTGAATACCTTACTGTTATCTGATATGAAGACTATAACGTTAAAAAAAAAACGTTAGAAAAAAATATATTCCGCTACAGGCATTTTAATTATCATCAAGAAACTTTTAATTTGTATTTTTGCGCTCAAGGCGCGTCCCCACCTGGTAGACATGTAAATGTATTTTACGTCGATACAATCATAGTTCTGCATCTGTTCCAACCCAAAAACGTCACGTTACAAGAGTCGTGGTCGTTGCAAACAGAGAACAAGCTAGAGAGAGTCAACGTTAGTCGTAACCTTAAGATTGTGCTCTCAAAATATATTACGCGTTGGTTTCGCACCTACACACCTGGCGATCGGGCCAACTGGTCACACGTTGTCCTGACGAGCCAGCGGTAGGAGTGTCCCCGCTCGCCGTCTTATCTGATTGTGAGTTACACATTTAACATACATACAAAGCTTGTGCATTGGTTTTGCCCGCCGGAACATATCAGGTTTGAATCACTTGATCATTGTTGTCATTGCGTTGGGTGTTTCAATTGTTACTACCACGACGATTTTCGTAGAGTTTTGACACAGGAAAAAATATAAGAAGCTATATTTTAATACCAAACACAATTAAATTTTTTACAATTTAACACAACAAAAGGTAATAAAGTTTGTTTAAAAAATACCATGCATTGCTTTAATTATATGTGTTATCTATATATTTTTTAATTTATTATAACAATATTTCAAATATAAATATTTAGCGAAAGGTCATCAAATATATGCCAATTACATTATATTATTGAGTACCGATAGATTTGTGTGCTATTCAGTTTGTATATATACATGGCATTTTGAATATTAGATATTTGCTTGATTAAAATGTACGCCATCTCATCTGCTTTACTTGAAGCAACAACAAACTTAAATATTTCAGAATACGATCGTGCAGCATGAACAAGTCCTTAATTTTAAAAGTACTTGATCTATTCCAAGTTATATGCTACATGACCTTATGAACTATTCATGTATGTTAATTCCCAGAAAACAAAATTAGGTAGAGCTGGATCTGGAATTAATAACTTAAATTACGCGCTGTGAATTGAATTGGATTTTAAGAAACCGCTTTTTTTTGTCGGATTTCTGGCTCTGATCCAATGCTGAGTCGGTGGAGTTAATTAAATGCAGAATGCGTCATAATAAGCATATCGAAGTGTTGAATACAGAAGTGTGTGGTCTTCAGATAATGTTCCAGTGATACAATAGTATGCGTTGATAGATACGACTGATTGTTTTTTTGAAATTAAATAATAAATTCGTCGCATAAATTTATAAAGTGTTGGATTACAATTCCAAAAAAAGTAAGGGAGAATTAAGACATGTATTTCCCATGCAGTTTATTTTCGCGGCATCTGGAACTTCTAACAATCATGGAAGACTTCATAACGGCAAGGACGAGTTATTTTTGTGATGATTCCATCCCTATTAATTTTATTATATGTTCAATTCGCTAATAAATGTTGAGTCATAATGTGTTTAACAGATTTATGTTTATCATCATTTATATAATTAATATTTATGGAGATATTTTTTTAATGATTTTTGACATTTTCAACGAAGACCTAATATATTTCTTGGATAGAAAAGGTCTGGTAACGGCGGAAAATTTTGAACTTACTCCAAAGAAAACTTTATTAAAAAAATTATACAACTTCGCACTTCGGAGGTTTTTTAATAATTCTAACAAAGTATATTCTTTCTTTCTTTATGTTGATTGCTATATCAAATAATTTTGTTTTAGGTCAGAAAAAAGTTGTGTGGCCGCCAGTACCAGAAACTAACGGCTACCATCAGCCACAGCAGGTAACAATATACCTATAATTAATGTAGGAAGTTTGTTCATTAATGTGTTCATGTATCTCATGTATATGTGTACATAGAGGATTATAAAGCTGCACATTATGCTTAAAGGTGGCAGGAAACACAGTAATTGCATGAAATCGAATTATGTCGATAATTATTAATAGTGCTTGGAAATTATTACGAATATGTATTTCGCGAATGAAGATAGTTGGACATTTATTTAATATTCTACCCACAGAAGTTTTTAACTTTTAACTTATATTAAACTTTTATAACTTAAAAAAAAAGAATCATAATAAAAAAATCTATTGTCAGAAAAATTACTTGTAAATTTTGTAATTTCATTTCTTTCTTTGTAATTGATATTGATTAATTTTTAGTTTATTTAAAAACGAACCTAAAATTTATCCTCATGAATAATAATATTTGATAAATGTTCATCGCAACTTGTAACATTAAAAATTGGGGTTATTCTGTAATCGGATATTTTTTAGGGAATATTCGCATCCTCTGAATTAGGACTATAAATACAATCTTACTATGTCCACGATAATTGATGACGATTTTTGCTATGCTTTTTTGTTTTATGAATAGCCCCAATTAGTCAAATCATTGTACCTACAGCAGAGTCCCGCATTCTACAACGCTCAGCAGTCACCGTCACAACAGACACAGTACCCTCCCCCTCAAGCACAGGCGCAAGCGCAACCTCCGTATCAATCTCCCCAGCCTCAATATCAATCCCAGTCCCAATATCAACCTCAGCAGCAATACCAGCCTCAATCCCAGTACCAACCCCAGTCACAATACCAAGTACCCCAATCGCAGCCAGCATTCTGTGAGGGCAAACGACAAGAAGCCACTGGATTAAGTAAGCTGATCCCTGTTGGGCCTGGTGTCACTGCTTCTCCAGTTGCCTCTTACCGCCAAGGCCCGCCATCACCGCAGCCTTATCGACAACAAAGCAGCCGTTGGGCCCCTGTGCCAGCCCCTACATCTCCTCAGGTACTTGCTGGAAGGAAGATACATCGTCGTCTGTCGCTGTCTGTGCAATTTCTGTCTTACGTATTTTTAATATTAGTTATACGCTCTGTTTTTCTAACTCCTGTTTTGTATAACCTTTATACTTTGTAATCTTTTCCGAATGTTTTACTTTAAGCAACTTTAATTATCTAATTATTTAGCTAAGGTATTAATAGATATTTAACTTGAACTCGATAAGTTGACAGTGTTTTAAATATTAGATATTGGATGGTATCCAAAACACAAAAAAAATTAATGAACTCCATAAAAAAACGTTTGAATTTGAATTGTGTACGCACGTTTTTAATTTTTATATTTAACGTTTTATAATTTATAATTGTATATCGTCTTTACAATAACAATATACTTTAATGCAAGATGGAGCCCGCTTTCGCTTAAATATGGCTTAAAATAAAAAAATTGATGTACCGAAATTATTGTACGTTACTACGAAAAATACATTTCCGCAGCCACAGTACAACGCCCAGCCGCAGTACTCGCCGCAGCCCCAGTATTCACCTCAGCCTCAGTACCAGGAGCCTGCATACCAGCCACCACAGAGGCAATTCGAGCCACCACCAACCACCATTACACTACGTCAACAGCCGCCTGTTCATCAAAAACCACCTCCGGTTTTCTCTAGCCAACCGGCAACAGCTTCTTACGGAGGTAAACTTTCAATATGAAATTAAAACAATAGAAAATTTCTCAAAATTAAAACTAAAAGTTTATTTATAGGATTTGCACATCATTCTTTATCGTCATACACTATTAAATAAATTTTGCGATGTACCCTCGTTTGACTAAGCTAAACAGCTTAAAACTCAAGAAATTGAATAAAGTTTCTATTTTTTAATCGTCTTCATTATAATAAACATTAAAAACAAGTAATTACTTTCTACGTAATGATCTAAATTAATTTTTGTTGTGAAATTAACAGTTATTTATATAAATCTATTGAAAAGAAATATGAAGTATCAGGTGGAGTGTAATTCACAAAAGCAGTATTAAATCCCATAAAGCTCCTTAAAAGCACATCACAATGTACTGTACGAGAATGCGAACATATTGTTTTTTAAGATTGCGTTTTTATATGTCGAACAGTAGCTTCAGAAAAGTGACTAAGAACACGTAAAAGCTTTCTTAGTACACTTGCAGAAAGTCATAAGACGTTTTTATAACGCATTGCAATAATTTAATAAGTTTAGAATTTGTTTTTAAGAAAATTGTACAACCATTTTAAAATCAAAAGTATGATGAAATTTTTTTTTACTTTGAAAGGGGTACAATAAAGAAGCTAATAACTACATTACATATTCTCACAAAGTATCAAATACAAGCATTAAAAAACTTATCCAAAGTCTGAATTACAATTATGAACAAAATTTATTATGTTATGTTTACTGACGTTTTTCAAATTTTGGATTTTTTTAACTTACCGGATGAATTAACTATTTCCTAGGAGGCGTCAACATGCGCGGAGATCAAAAGTGGCCTCCTCAATCGGTGAAAGAGGCCGTAGCGGCTGAAAACGAAGCTAGGATGATGCTAGCAAAAGGACCAGCTTGCAGACCACGCAAGGTACAAACTTTTTATTTAACGCTACCAGTACCATTGTACATAGCTTTGTTAAACAAATGCACGTTACCTTTTTAAATGTTGCCAAAATCCTAGCCTGAAAGTTTACAGTATACGATTTCACGCCGCTAAAATTTGCTATTATTTTTCTGATATTACAGTTATTTAATGTGGTAATACATGATAGAGAAATAAAATATATTATTCAATAAATAACAAAATATTGCATGCATGCATTGTAAATAATTTTTAAATTTACAGCTACTGAATTTTGTTTTTTTTTTTATTATAATCTTTTATATATTTTGTATTGTACAAAGAATTAATTACTCTTACTCACCACCAAAACCACACACTTCATATTCAAAACATAAGGTCATTAAAACTTTGTTATAAATTAGAAAATACATGATTATAACTAGTAATCATGTATTCATATACAATTAATTTTTAAATCTTTATAATTTTTATATTAGAAAAAACTCAGTTTTCACATATGATGCGAACGAGATATGAACATTTTTGCACTTAATCACATCACATTTAAAAACACAGAAAACAAAATCCATATTTGCGTGTTTGCTAATAAATTTCACAAAAATGATCACCGCTGTCACCTCGTGACGTAGTTTTTAACTATACATTTGCTGATTAGGATATCACACTACATTGACCAGACTGCCTCATGCCCCAATAACACGAACCATATCCCATCTTGAGCGCAACCATTATCTGTTTTAGCCGCGGCAATATTCGCTTGCTGAATTAATTGCCATGAAGGAGGTGTAAGCGTATGCGACCAACCTTTCGATAAGTACGGTACAGGCCGGACTATTAAATCGAATTCGTAAGTGAAGCTTCGGTCATAGTGTAACACCACTGTTTGGTTAAATCTCTCTTCTATTAACCGCCTCCAACCATTGCGTGTATCATTGGAGATAGCCTTCTGTGCTGTAAACGTGAATGCTATTACTTGTCAGTATTGTATAGACACTTGTTAGGTACGACAGTGATTTTTTTTTTCGAATCTTTCTACGCACAAATAGAAGACTACCTTCAGTATTACATTATCTTCAATATATAGTCTAGTCTATAAACTAAATTAGAAATATATACTTATTACGTAGTAGCGGCAATCTAATGCGTTTAGTTTAGGCTCAGCTCTGTTCTAGTATCATAAATTCATATAATTGACTAAATTACACTCCTAAATGTATCGACGAAGGCCACCTCTTTCACTCTGTTAGCTTCGCTAAGCGATTTGTGGCTGCATAAATATGCTTTAATATTTTAATTGTAGTAATAGAATTACTAGAAATATCGCTATATTCTTTCAAAATGTACTGTCACTGGTTATGTTGCAGGTGAAGAAGGATTACTCTGGTTTCTTCGCGAAGCACGCACTCAGCCACAACTACCCTGGTTACCGCGCCCCTCCCGGCACTCAACACTATGAAGACCACTCTGGCCGCTCTTCATATTAAATTAAACATAGTCTAACTAACAATGATAATTTTTACAACTACACCAAATTTTCGTCTATGCCTATAAATCATTTTAATAATAAGATGTCTAAACAGTCAATTTAATATCACAAGAAATTCTTCGCTTACATTTAATAACCTCGATGCAGTTTTGTTCCAAATCGCCTTACAATTCAGGAACAAATTCTCAGATGTTATAAATTAATACATAATCATGCATCACCCATCATCAGTTTTAGATCAGGGTAGTGTGGTGTACTCCAGAGTAAGTACTTGTATAGACTTTAGGCGATAAAGTCTTAGAGCATGTACTGGGGATAAAATCAGTACTTAATTTTAGGTTTAATTTATTTTATGCGATAATCATTTTATAGAATGTAAGTATATTAATTATAAAAAAAATATAAAAATATAAATCATGCTTTAAACTTTCGCAAACATATTGTTTTCGTTTATAAATAAAATGTACTACACACTACGAAACTATAATTCAACGTGCGGCAAAAATTCGAACCCATGCGACTGCTTTATAATGCTTTTAATTTTTGTATATAAATAATGCTCAATCGCCTATTTAATGTATTCATGAAAGACGCGTAAATTTTTTTAACCATAGTAGTATGAAGCTATTTATTAACAGATATTGTATGGATAAATTATTAATACTATTGGCTAATCATAAAAATAATGTACCTAGTCATGAAGATAACGTCTATTTTGTATATAAAACGCTGATTTTTTTATTTCATTGTATAATTTATGTTCTATTAAAATAAATATTCTATACATGAAAGCGTAACTTAATTTACTACACGGACGAAAATTATAGTGTTTTTTTTTTCAGATAAGGTTAAACTTTTTAACGAGCTATAAAGTTTCGTACTAAGGGTTTGCGGATCTCGGATCCTAATTAAATAAAGGAGATGCATGTATGTATACAATTGTATATTGGATGGTGAGGGAGAAAGGGAGCTAGACATAAATGTGATAGCTGTAGATTTAGTTCATGAGAAAATAACTTACAGGGTTCTGAATATCCCGTCATTTCTTACCAAGTCAGGTTAACTTATAGATCCCCATTTGTTAATGTCATATATAAAAAATAATCGTAATTTCACGAAAACGTTAAAATAATTACCAGAAATTTAATTCATCAATATTTTAACTTTTTCACTCTTTACTTTATAACGGAATTTACATAAAATTCCATCTTGTGAAAAGCATTTATAAAATAATAATTAAATTTTAAACACACTACTTTAAAAAAAATTAAGTATTATATGATTTTTTTGGAAAACAGACATGTTCTAGGACTAACTTTTGTAGACTTATGACATCCAAAAATCCACACCTGACCAGCGTGGTGAATAAACAACCTTGACCCGCTCAAAGAGAGAAGGTACCGAATCCCAGCAGTGGGAACATAAGAAAGAGCTGTTCATTGTCTGAAAATCCGCTCTGAATAACGAACCTGGCTTTTTAAGATACTTGACTACAAGGGTGATGGATGGATTAATAAACAAGGCGTCGTTTTATAAAAATATTTTATTATCATAACTCCGCATAAATACCTCACCGGAACATACTTGAAATCGGGTGCATTCACAAAATGCTTCGCAATTATAATAGCTAACTAGCAATGCTACGCAGTCAATATTACATTTATGTACATTATGTACAATAATTATAACGAATTATGCATTGTCTATTAAAAAAAAACATTATTATCACCACCGTAATAGGAGGTCACGTTAATATCACAGAGGTAACCATGTCCCATAACAAAACGTATAATGGCTACGGCAACTGTAAATGAGTTAAAATAATTTACTAATATAAAAGAAGATTAAGATATAAAGAGACGACACTTGATGAAACGAGCCTCACGTTTAAAAATAATTCATTAAATTCAATAAAATTTCTAGTAACATGTTTATTATAGTCTTTCACATAAAACTTAAAAATAACATGCACGGCAAATTCGTATTTTTGTCCCAAAAAGATAACTACCTAAAAATCAATATCAATAAATGCATATAACCGTTAAAAAAATAATATTTCAATTACAAAAATATTTAAAAACATTTATCATGATTAACAAACAACAATGAAAAATAAGATTATAAAAAAAGGAAACTATTCAACATCCCATTTATTAGAAGGCACCAATAATTACAGATTGTTGTTGTTGTTATGATTATTGTAGTTGAGCATAAATGTAGCCACCACTGCACATACTACACTTCCATAATTATTCACGAATTAACGTACTGTAGTTTCAATATTTAGTGTTTAAATTATCCAAGTTTTGTAGATGAAAATAAAAGGCGCCTACACAATGCCTTGAAAAAGTAATACATTTAGATCTGGACTTCATATGGATGGAATATCATATTATTTTCAAAATTTGAAAGGCTTATTTCAGAATGACGTCAGTCAAATTATTATTGATAGGTTAATTTGTTACGCGGGTGTGCGTGTTAAAAAGGCGATAGTTTGATCCCCGCTAAGCGAGAGGTAAAAGAAAATATTGACTAAACCGACATGTTCCAAGGACGGTTTTCATACACATGTGATATTCATCAAACCACACTTGCTCAGCGACGTGGATCAGTAGCATTGGCTCTTTTCACGCGAAAGATTGCTACGTATCCCAACAATGAGTGCATTCATTGAGCTTTTAATTTTTAAATTAATAGTAAAATTGGCGCCGTTTTTTCACACTGCACTACTTAACAGTGAAAAGGTTTTCAAGCTCTACTCCGGAATGCGGTCCTCCCAAATACCCGCGATGACTGTATCACAGTTGTGCGAGTAAACGTTCTCGTAATTCCCGCCAAATTCCTTGAGAGGGACACCGTGCGGTTTTGTTCCAGGTGGGAGTCAGGAAAAATTATTGTGCTAGACTAAAAATAGCAAAACGATTTGAAAAGTATTAACCAATTTTAACGTTCATTGACTGGCTTTCAATTTAAATTTAATTAGTGAAGCCACTAATCTGTTTATGAGCCATTGTTAATCTTATGGATTGGTAAGTAGAAGCAAGTGTAGTATGATCCCCAGTGATAGGTGCAGAGGGACTATGGGAAGAAGTAATCATCGTTATGTATAATGTACTGATGTAGGTGGGCTGTGGTATTTTTTATATAATTATTATCGTCAACACCATCATCATTATTGTTAATTTTTTATTGACCTTAATATTCTTAGGCAGGTCAGAAATGTTATTAGTTTTCATTCATCTCATGATACCAATAGGACCTATTGGATTTCTCTCTCATATTAAACGAAGGTTTTATTTCGATCCTCATGATTATGTAATTAGGGTTGCTTTTAAAGTATATTTTTTATTATCACCTTCTGTTCGTTTTAAAGTCGTACACAAAGTTTCAAACCTAACGAAAATTATTTGTATTATTAAATTATGTTTTACAACCTTTGTAACAAGTATGTGAGAAATTACTGTTATTTATTTCAAACGTTGTAGTTTATATAATATAGCTATGATAAATGAGTAAAGTTGAAAGTAGGAACACAACTACGCTATTATCGCCGTAGATTTTTTATTTGTAAATAGACAGGATGGACCGGGAGCGATCACCGCTTTGTAACAGGCACATTGAATCTCAACATAAAGGTCGAAAGATGTAAGCTGATGAGGTCCATACTCCGACTTCCTGATGCTTATATTCAAAACCACGATAGCTTTTAAATAGAACTGCGAAACTACTTCGAATGCTTAACCGAGTGCGAGTCAACGGACGATCTTAACAACAGGCTAGTAGAAATTGTCCGTATGGTCGGTTCTAAGTTTTATCGAGCCAATCGTTCAAAAACTAAACGATTATCCGATCAGTCTGAAACACAATAAAATAAAAACAGGAAAAAAGCTGCAGTCTTCTAATGAAGTATATGCGCCTGCTTACTAACAGGTTATTAGACATATCTCTAGATCAAAGAAACATAACCTACGCAGGTATAACACCGAATGTATAAAGAACACTATCGAGGAAAATCACACCCGAGGCATGGCCAAGGGGTGTGGTGGTACTTAGCTGAAAAAACCTTGCAAGAATTAAGAAACATTTCGCTTCCGAGCTATGTTAATAAATTGTTGTGGAAGGTCATTATAAATCGTCGCGCTTGAGGGTTTGACGCCCCTAGATTTCCCGAACAACCATATAAATAAGCTCTGGCAGGTTATACAGAATACCGATGAGTATAACCGACCCCTTTTGCTAAATGTATATGGACTCTCCAAAGCTAGTTACCACTGCAATGTAAAAAGTCTAATATCAATGGCGAATATATCACTTATATGCGGTTTTCCGATGATGTTGCCGTCATAGCAGACTCTAGAAAACCTCAATACAACGCTAAATGACCGCAAAAGAGTCTCTCGACAGATGGGCCTTCAAATGAATATGAGCAAGAAAATCACGTCCAATGCACAAGTTTTGCACCTCCCAGTAATAGTTCAGAGCTCAGCACTCGAAATTATAAACGAGTATGTTGTATACCTACGGCATACTATCCTCCAGTTATGTAGATCCAGTTTCAGGATAGATGTAAACCACAGAGTCCAACTCTGGTGGGCAGCGTTCGAAAAACTATGCGAGGTCTTTGGATCTAAAATCCCTCAGTGCTTAGAGACAAAAATCTTCGATCAGTACGTGTTGCCAATGATAATTTATAGCGTCGAAACTTAGTAACTAACTATATGCTTTGTAAAAAAGACTCGAAGTCGCACAGCGAAGGATGGAAAAAAGCCATGCTAAGTGTATCTCTGCGATATCATATCAGGAATGAGAGATCCGAAGAAAAACCAGAGCTACTAATGTTGCCATACGCGTCGCAACGTTGAAGTGGCAATATGCAGGGCACATAACTCGAAGAATCGATGGACGTTGTGTATTCAGAATATTGGAATGGCAACCCGGCACCGAAAGCGCAATGTGGGCAGACCTCGCTCTAAGTGGACAGATTATACAAAAAGAATCGACGAGAGCAACTTGAATCAAACAGCATAAAACTGTATTTTGTGGAACACTTTACAAGAAACCTGTGTTCAACAGTGGACGTTTATTACTTGAGATAATCATGAGCTAGACTGGCAAATTCAAAAAACACTTACTACCAACCAAATTCCAAAATAATGTTAGCCAGGGAATTAAATCACAAAGTGTCAGTGTTTTAAGACAAGCAGTTACCCACTGCACCATGGTGTACATAGCAATTTACTGCATAAAAGTTTGCATACACAATGTGCTGAATTTATGAAGATTTTAAATGGTTCAGCAACAAATTTCTATAAAACAGTGTAAATTTTCACACATAAACTATGGCTAAATTCTTAGTGGTTCAATGAATAAATTATTGATCTGTGGAAAATGATTATTTTCATAAAATAGATTTGATTTCAAGACTTTTACATATCAATAAACAATATATAAACATGTATATGTATATTCGTATCTATATATTCTATAATTTCTTTTCATGAAAATAGTATAAATGAAAGATGCAACACAATTTTAGCGTGGATCTCTCTTTCAGTTTTTTCCTTTCTGTCTCAGAAAATTCCATATAAATTTCGATAGGAGTGTAAATCGTAATTTTTGATTTAATATATATTATAGTGAAAATTATTTGTGGTAGTAAACTAATATTATGTCACAATGTAATAAAATTACGCTTTTGTTAGTAACAACATCATAAGAAAATAATTTCCTATAGAATCATAATTTGATATTGATTGTATTTTTTGTTAGATCAATCGCATATCATACTAGCGAGAAGCCTTGGGTTTGCTGTATGGCCTGCAAGAGGTAGTACTTTAGACGTTCCTTGGTCTTATATCGTGGCAGGTCAAGAAGATTGAAGCAGGTGTGAGCGACGGGGAAATATCTGTCGTCTGCTACTGGCTGTATTCTAATCTGTAATAGACAATGTCTTGTTATAAATAATAACACTGCACACTAGGATACATGGTGGTAAGTATGCCTAAAACGTGATGTTTATTTGTACTGATGGTAAGTAACACATCTTATGTGCGAATATTACTGTGTTCCAGTTTGAAGGAAACTATACAGAGAAAGTACATATCGCTTACCATTTTGTGATGGTTAGTCTTGACGTCGTTATAAACCGAAAATTAGATACCGACGTTTGAATATCAGACAAAGAAAGACATTTGCAAAAATAACGTATTCGTCCAACAGTAAATGTAAATAATTATATTATACCATGCCCTTTTAAATAACATATAATAACAAAGGTTGTATTGTCGGAAATAAAAAGTTCACAATTAGGAAATAACCATTTTTAGCGATGTAAAGATATATAGTTATGTGTATATAAATAATCCTGTTATGATCGGACTAGACTTCATAAATTCCATCCATTTGTAAAATTTTATTTTTAATATTCTCGCACAATGTATATAGTTCTTAAAATTAAAAATAATAATAAAAACATACTTTGATATCCTTCATTCCTTGTATCGGAACTCGGTCGCTGCCGGTGAGGAACAATAGAAATTTCTTTTTATCCTCTATGGATAGCTCATGGAACACTTCCCAGAACCATCTGCGAAGTCATATAGTGAGAACGTTATTAGGAGTTAACATTAAATATAATTTAACATTAAGCAGATTTTAAATGGTTTCATGACATAACGAGTAACCGCTGTAACCTGAAAGTCACTAGTTTGATACGGGATAGTTTAACAACTGTGTCAAACTTTCCAGTTCTATTAGATCACTACAGGCATCCGAAATCTACAAATATTTTAAATGCTGATAGAAGCTTTAAAAAAAACTCCTTCGCAAACTACTACTATTGACAATCGGCTGCCATAATATCATTACTGTGTTCTGGCTATCAACATATAAGAGTCAGAGTTTTCTGGGCGTGCACGGATCACCATGACATCGATGACAACTGAAAACCACTTGAAATCGATGAAAGTGTTAGCCCATTGTAATTAAAAAACTTACGAAATCTATGATCTTTATAATTTGAGTTTATTATAAGTATAGTAAATTGTACTATCAAACATTAACATTTAAAGGGCAGTGTAGCTAGTGAAAGTACTGATACCTGATATCTTTTAATGAAGGCGACGAAAATAGAGTGACATTACATATATCGTTCAATCCAGAGCCATGTTTTTATGAATAACGCTGACTATTAGAAAAATTTGTGATCATCTCATAGCTGTGTCAAAAAAAGTTAAACACAACAGGACTAGTATCATGTATATTTTCATATAAACCATAAAATACCTGATCTGTGGATCAGTAGCAGTGTAACCATTTTTATATTCACAATTGTTTTCGAACAGGTCCCAGTCGTAATCCTCATTGCCAATGACCACGGACATCAGTTCATGGGATCTGAATAACTTGATTATCCTGCCGCCACAGACCTGTCAAACCAAAACACATCAACACCATACTTTCAATTTGATCAAAGACTTATTCAATCCACTTCCAATATCACAGACAGATCCAATTAAGAAAAACATCAAAGAAAAAATATTTAATAAGAATTCAAATAACTCTCAATAGAAATACATACATGAAAAAAGTAACAATTATTTTGGTAGCTCGATTTTTAATCAACTATATCTTTAAAATGTCTCAATAGTGTGTTTACTAGTTCAAAAAACTCCATATAAAGTGTGAAACGTATAAAAGTAAGTTAATCCCCTGGTGTCATACACTACAACACAATAGAATAAGAACCAAAACATTTTTTTTTATGATTATACCTTTATTACCTTATTATAAATTAAATATGACTTTAATGAAAGACATATATACATACAAACATAAATCTTTACCTTCTGAAAGCCTTGATTAAATGCTTTAAATTGGTTCATTACAGATTTATTGAGCAAAAAGTCAACATATAACTCCACATATTCTTCTTTGTTCTCATGAGTAACTGGAATGTTCTCTCCGTTTTCCTTCAGTGTATGTACTTGGATCTCATCAAATACAATTGTATTAACGGCGAAACACAGACTGAATACCTGGAACAATAAGTTTCAATTCAATTAAAAAGTAATGGAATCTAAATAATGGGATAAAAATTAACCAAAAATAAGTATTCCACATAAACTTGGAAAAAATTACAAACCAGTAACAAAAACGTTACCTATACTACATCTGTAGATAAAAATATAGTACAATGCAAACATGCAGACAAAAATATGTAAGAATAGTAAACACATATTTCAGTTTAAATCTTTCTAATAAGGTCAATAACAGATTTTTTAAATCAATATCAAATTCATAACTTCATTGAACAGAACAACAGATCAAAGAAATAGAATTTACTAAACTGCTCAATTACAGTATCTAAATTATATTAAAACTATATATGTTATAGAATATAATAATATATATTTTATAATACATAAAACATATATTTTATAAAATATTATTTTTATAATATATGTCGTCGGAGGCGATACAGAAATGTTTTTAAAAATGGTGACGTCAGCATTGCTGACGTCACGGTTACTTCCAT
>DWLS01000411.1:0-31214 GCA_018246255.1 Pachliopta kotzebuea | reverse complement strand
TAAACATGTAGCGCGCCCCCTCCACAGCACTGCTGCTACTGGACAAATGTGTTTAATAATTGTATTTAATGATATCATTAAACCTTTTTCATATAAATGTATGTACATATTTATCTTCTTTTGTATTTATAAATAGAATTTCATGTATAAGTATGTACAATATAATGATTATTGTTTTTTTTAAGCTTTAAATCTAACTTTCACACTTCACCTACCACAGCATCTCCTACCACCTAGGTTGACTGGTAGAGAACGCCCGTAGGCATTAAAGTCCGCCTATTTGACCCTAATTTTCGGTTTACTTCCTTCCTCTGGCTTGTGGTCTACAGACCATGAGGTCATATTAATGTTAAGCGGTGGGCTGTATAATAAAAAAAAACAGCTAACGGTTACATGCATTATTTAAAAAAAAACTTTGTGTACATCAGTCGTTAGAGTGTCGAATTCGAAATTCTAATCACGAGGCTTTAAACTTTTAAAATTGGAACGTGTCAGCGCAAAAATTTGCCCGCCCCCCACTCACGCCCTCTTGCTCCCTCACGCAGCCCTGTGTTCCGGGCCCGTTGTTCCGCTCGGATTACTTTTGTTTGGTGCGTTCGAAAATCAGTTGCGATTTTGTTTCATACGAAAATATAAAAATTGTTTCGTGTTAATTACTATCGGTGTTTAGCTTGATGAAAGGACCTCTTTTGTTACCAAAGAGGGAAGAGAGGGAACTTTTCAATATACCCTGCATCTGGGAAAGTCGAGTTTATTAGGGATTTGTATCCATGATAAGATGTGGGCGTCTTCAAGAAAAAAGTGAATAGGCACTTACTAGGTTAATGCGCTTTACCACCCTAGACCACATCATCATTTAATACACGATGGGAACAATGGGTTAGGTAGGGTAGCGGAATCTCTTACAGAACGCTTCAGTGCCTCCCTGCATTCTCTAACCAGAACTGTTCCAACGATAAATGCAAGATCACCTCGCATTTGCCTTCCTTTTAGGGCTGGCTTAATGAACTTATGCGGGCCCCTACGCCTTCTATGACAGGCAGGGCAGTCATGATAGAGGCCTATGCCCAACAGTGAGCGCCTATCAGGGTTACATGTTAATAGTCAAAAGAGGTCAATGAAAAACACTTGAGTCAGAGAGCATCCTCTCTCATTAATGGTACATTGTGGAAAAAAAAATGAAGCGACGAGCGGGAAAGGGACAGCTGGGCCGTCTAACAGCCAATATCCGGTCGATCAGCTGTGCAGGCGGAAACAGCTGGCAGTCGTTCAAGCGTCATTCATTCTGGAGCAATTTTTTTCTTTCATCGTCTACCGATTTTTTTCGGCAACAAAATCCGCTGTAATTTGTTACCGCGTGTACAGATCGAAAGTTGACAGCCTATTCCGTTATCATACTTTATATATTATGGCAATCAATCATCAGCCGATAAACGCCCACCGCTGGACATAGGCCTCCCAAAAAGATCCCACTCCGATCGGTCCTGCGCTGTCTGCATTCAGCGTATTACCTCCGCTAGATCGTCGATCCATCTAGTGTAATATATTATGTATTTTTTATTTGGCGTGGTTATAAGATGAGCAAGGCACTTGATTATAAGTGACACGCTTGCCCATAACAACTTGGTGCTGGTTAAGATTGTATACATAACAGCAGCGCTCGTCTAGAGACATAAGGTGTTAAGTCTCGGTATACCAGCAACTTCATTACTTTACAGCATCCTTCAAAACGGAACTCTGTAATGTTCGCAATAATGCGATGTAAGGGGTCCTATATGACAACTGACGGGACTCAAGACGACTTCACCTGCTTGTGCAGCCTGCTAATCAACAAACATGTCTGACTCCCCACCAACCCGCATTGGTCCAGCGTGGTGGGAGACGGCCCAAACCCCCTATTATTGGCGTAAATCCAGCAGTGGACGTCTATTGGCTGAAGATGATGAATACAAAATCACCATCAGTTGTAACAGTAGCAGAATGTCAATGTAATAGCTAAATAGTAAATTGCAAACATTACTGTGTTCTGGTTTGAAGGGTGATGTATGCTAGTGAACTAGCTGGGGCAAAAAGACTTAACACCTAACGCCTAAAGGTAACCAGCGCAATGTGGTGCTGTGTATACCATCTTAACGCTATGTAGCTATGGCCAAGCTATATCACTTACCATCAGGTGAACAAGGCGTTCACCTGATAGTAGTCATAAAAAATAATTTATTCAGAAACACTTTTAATTTGTTAACATTTTGACTAGATTTATTAGAAAATTACCCGTTGTGCAGGCGAACCAATAATTTGTTAGGGCATTAAAAAAATACGATATACACAAATAATTTCATTCGCGTGATACAAAACTCGACACCATTAAAAAAAAAAGTACACACCATTAAAACTTCTGCAAGCAATAAACCCACCACCATTTAGATGACGTGCGGCGGAATGCACCGGCCGCACCGCACGCGATACCAATGCGGCTCGATTTAAACAAAACAAAAATGGCCGCCGACTAATGAACCACTTATAATTTTCTCTACACCAGGGGTCGGCCACCTTTTAAGCAAAGTGATAGTATAGTGGTTTGAACGCCGGCCTTCCTCTCCGAAGGTACCGGTTTCGTATCCGGCCTGCCCCAATGAATGTAATTGAAATGTAATGTTTTTTTCATTAATAACCAACCAACCTATGACAAAAATATATATAGAAACCTCTAATTAGCTTTATTGTATTTATTTTTTTAAAATAAATAACACAAAAAGTTTTCTTAATATATAACATAAAAAATAAATAAAATGAAATATAATAAAGCTTCACATCCAAAGAGCTGCATGTTGCCGACTCCTGCCCTATACAAAATGTATTAATATTTTTATAGAACTTTTATGCATCATAATTGCAGCCCTCATAGTGACAGGAGATAGGAGCTGATGCATTGATGGATTACGTTTCAAAATATATAAAGGAACTATTTATTTATTTATACTTCAGATGGCGGAGCTCGGATCCTTGAGTTCTGAGACCGACGAAGCCTTTACGGCCGTAATAGTGGCTGAAGGCACAACTTCTCAATTCAAAAAAAAACTACATATACAAATGTATTAGTAGTTTGATACAAATGAATAAAACAATTAATTCTTCTTCAGTTCCAGTGGGTAACAAGAATAACAACTAATATATTAAGGCGACGAGCGCAATGCGCTGCCTATACCTAATTAACCGACGCCGCGTTGTTGGCAAGCATATCATTTACGATCAGGTGAACCTAGACGGTCTGTAGCAATAGACACCTACCATCAGTATTTTCACTAGTGTATTTCATTTAAGCAATAAATGTTTCATAAAACAAAATTAAAAAAGTTTATTACTGTTACCATGAAAGCAATTCATAATTTTCTCATTTCAACTACATTTCATTCTCGTATAAATATTACTGCGCAGTTTCATACAATCCGGACAAAATTAAAAGTAAATTGATATACTTTATAGTAATTAATTAACTATATTCATATTAACCAGGTTCACTAATTGAGGACGAACTGAATTGATCAATATCAGTTCTTCATCACTTCAGGCTTAATCAACCTTCAACACTAGGTCGTCAGAGAAAGATAGAGATATCAATTATGATTAAATTTAAGACTTCTATGTGATATACCTTTTTAAATTCGACGAGATAATCACGGCGTTAACGTGATAGTATGTGATATGCTTGCCCATAGAAATTTGGTGTTTGTTAAGATAGTACAAACACAGTAACGGCGTTTGGCGCCTTGAGATCCAAGATGTTAGATCTCGTTACCCCGGATATTCTACTAGCATGCAGCACCCTTCAAACCGGAACCCAGCAGTTTTTAAATATAACTATTTAGTGGTAGCAATAAGAGCAGCGGTGGTGGTACCTATTTAGACGGTCTTGGGAAACTAAGACCTTATACCAGATAGTTTTAATTTTTTACTAAAATCTCTTAGTTCTCCATTAAATTGATATTGATTGTTTAACAAATCTAATGTTACTTACATCCGACCTCTCTAATATTTACTTGGAAAGAGTTCGACAAATAACAAACGTAAACGTAAAGAAATTAGATGTAGATAGGTATAATAAAAAAAAAGGCAAACTGTTATAAATAAAATTCATATCAACGTTGATATGAATAGCAGAAAGAAATATTGGCTATTCATACCGCGTAACAGTATGCTAAATGTAATGGCGTGCCATCGCGGCGCTGGTGAGCGAAACCGATGGCGGCAGGGTACCGCATACAGCTCAACACACCGCACGTGCACCGCAAACGGAACCCTACGTCACACAACACAGGAGCGAGGCGATCTGCTGTTGAGTTCAGCATAAAATCGCGTGCATTACTCCGTCATAGCTGAAACTTTTATGTGCAAACATTGCGAGCACTGTGTCTCTCTGTTAATTACGTCTGCAGTTGTTTTATTGAGAGTGGTGCAGTGTAACGTTGTCGGTAAATGGGTGGCCGTGATGAAAATAGTTGGCGAAGCGTACACGAAGGTCATCAGCTTCGGCCGTCGTGATATCAAGTACAACGCCGTTACCAACTTCACTAATGATAGCATACGTATATGAAAAGGAAATTTATTTGTCAATATTTTTAGTACTTTCCTCAAAAGTTTAGGAGTTTTAAATTTATCTAGACTAAGTATCTATGAAAACGGATACTTAATTTAGATCTCAATGTACTGGATATTTAATTAAGTATAGAGAATTGGTAACAACGAGACTGTAAGTAAAAGCTTTGACTAGTCTCGGTGAAAAGAAAGAATAAAAATATATGTTCAAACGTAAGATAGTCTAGTAAGTTACCATCGCAGCTCCAACTGCAGCCGACAAACAGTACTGTTGAAAAATTACTGTGTTCCGGTTTGATAGGCCTTGTATCTAAAAAAATTCTCGGGTAACGAGACTTAACACCTTATGTCTCAAGGCGTCGGGCGCAATGCGGTGATGTGTTCTTCGTGTGAAAAAAAATACCTCCCGGAGAATAAGATATTAAAAAAAAATTATAGCGATTTTGTCATCAGATTATATATTGTATATTAGCTAAAGCTAGTAGCTAGTCGTTGCAGGCAGCTCGTAATCTTTTAGGTTTTTTTTAAATAATTCATAACGTTGTAATAAATTAAAAAAAAAACTACTAGTAATTACTTCTTTATGACCTGATAGACGTCCATGCCTAGACATAGGCCTTTCCCAATTGTGGGAAAATTTGGGCCGTCTCCCATCACGCTGGCCGAATGGGGAGCTAGTGCCCCGTTTGTTGATTAGCAGGATCCAACACAAGCAGGTGAAGTTGGCTTGGATCCCGTGAGTTGTTATGTGGGACCCCTTACACCCCCCTAGTAACTACAACTAGGTGGATAGATGCCATAAAGCGGCGCAGCGAGTCATTGGATTCAAATGTCACAATATTGTATCTTGTGGAATACATAAGACCTATGTCTAGCAGTGGACGTCCATCAGTTAAAATGATGAAATATAAAAATTATATATTTTTTTAGTACTTTTATACAAAAAAAAAACTACAAATTGAAAAGGCCCGGGCAAATACATAAGCGCACAAATTGCAACTAACAGAGCTTTAACAGAAATGTAATATTTAAAATGCATTGCGTGCATTCGGTGCAGCCGCAATGCAGCGCCGTTCCCCGTCCGTACACGGGATGGGCGGAGTTGAACCTAGGACGTCTAGTTTGCCCGCTCTTGATACACGTAACATTTAGTATATTAGCCGGGTATTTGACATCGTATGCCTAATAGACTGGCGTGAAAAATACTAATCAAATACTTGAGTCCGCTTGTATTGTTATATTTGGTTTACATATAAAATAATCAAACACGTCGTGATAGTCAAGTGGTTTGAAGGTACCAGATTCGAATTCGGCCTGCACCAATGAATTTTTCAATTAACGCGCAGTTAGTATAACACCAACTAATATCACGTGCTCTGACGGTGAAGGAGTACATCGTGAGGAAACCTATATATCTATGGGATGACCATCCACGGTCGGACTGGTATGTGGAATGGAGGAGGCAATGGCAACACCACTCCATTATAACTGACAAGAAAGTCGTCATGTGGTTCACTACATATGATAATCACGACCCTCAGTCATGAAAAAGTACGACTTAGAAGAGAAACAAAATAATATAATAGTTATAAAAAATATGAATCCACCACCATGGCATCTTGCAAATAGAGAGAGACATGGTCATAATTAACCATTTTGGCCAGGTGTGAGTTGGCGGAAATCGCCTGTACCACGAAAGTACCAAAAATAACCGTTAAGTACTTTCTCATAATTTATTTTGCCTTATAGTACCAATAATTTGGTCATTATCTTGACCATCATAATAATGGAGGTTTCTTTTATGCTGACACCTGACATATTATCTCGTATATATTTACCAAATAGTAATCCTGTATCAGTTACCATATGATAGTCAGAGGAAGTATAAAGGAGACCTTTTAATATAAAAACTCACGGGACCCAAGCCAACTCGACCTGCTTGTAGTGTACCCTGGTAATTAACAAAGGCTCTGGCTCCCAACAAGCCGGCATTGAGCCAGCGTGGTGGGAGAGAGCCCAAACCCCCTATTATTGAGACAGCCGAAGGCCACTGTCCACCAGTGGACGTCTATTTGCTAGAGATGCTTAGACGGTTCTGCACAATCGTTCTCCATCGTCTAATCTAAGTTGTATATTAAAAGATTCGAATGTATGTTCATAGTGTTATAGAAGACCGCATAATGTAAATCACCGACCGTCCTGTTACGTATAATCCGGTTTAATTGATCCGGCGGCTCATTAAATCGGTTACATCCGTCGCTAATTAATCAGCTCGCGGCGTGACGTCTGACGTCGCGTCACGTCACGTCACGCATCTGGCGCCGAGCCAGCCTCCTAGCACCGGATGGATCGCCGTTCAGAATGCTCACCATCCAACAACAGACCAATTGGAAGGAAATTATATCTATTTTGTACTTATGTTTATATAAAATAAGTATAACTTTTAAATTTTCTTTCGACGAAAAATTAAAACTCTTGAGTATACTGGTGGCAGGTCTTCGTTACCGGAAACCGTGTAGGTAGGTACCACCGCAATTCCTATTTCTACCCCCAAATAGTACTTGTACGTGTGCAAATATTACTGCGTTCCGGTATGAAGGGAGTTGTACGCTAGTTATATTACTGGGGTAACGAGATTTAACATCGTAATTCGTAAGGCGACCAGCTCAATGTGGTGATGTGTATACTATCTTAACCAGCTTGACGTCGTCATCTTGCTGCTCTCCTTGAAAAAAAAGAATGAAAGAAACAGAAACTTTAGAGTTAAATATTTTGGGATAAATCTGTGGTACATTATTTTCTGTAAATATCATCAGACGAAAAAGAGAAGCTAAAAACTATTTTTCTTTAACTATACTGCCCCCGTAAAGAGAGATAGGATCTTTCTATCCTTTTTTAATCTTTCTTGTTTTCTCTACTACATCACAGCTTTCTTCACTCATACTGTCTTCTATCATTCTTTCATAATACTCCATTTACATTTTTGTCTTATTCCACACTTCATCACATCCCTCACGTCGACCGTTACTTTCTCTTGGTTTAACAAAGTTTGGTGACTTCTTTTTTGTATTTGCTTGTTTTGTTTTACAATTTATTTTATTGTAGTTTATACATTTCCTAAGCTGAAAACTATTACAATTTTCTCCATTAAAAGATATAGTGATAGGGATATGATAGTAAACATCGCTAAGTGATTTAATTATAAAAAGCCCCAGTACGAGCGCGCATTCCCGACGTGATAAATGATTTTTCTAGAATTCCATAAACATTTGCGAACGGGGCTGGTTTCCCGCGAGGCCTCCGCAGCCCCGCACACGAACCAGCTCCCATAATGGACGATTTGATATATTACTCCCCGGCCGATACGATTATGTGGACAAATAAATTTTCGAATCGATCTCATAATTATATCCATTTTTTTTATTATACAAGGCGACCTGATACGTGAACAACACGGCGCTGGTTAAGATGATATACACAACACCACATTGCGCACATTGGTTTGAGACAATGTTAATTCTCGTTACCCTAGTAATTTCACTAGCTTACAATACCTTTTAAACTACAACACAGTAATGTTTGTTTACTGTTTGTCGGCTGCAAAAGAAGCTGCGGTGGTACCAGTAAGTATCATCTAATGTTCTCTACCGAAGTTTCAAATAATTTACTTATCCCTTTAAAGAATTGACATTTCAGATCTTTTAAAAATCTACCTCTCGTAATTGTAATATGCTAAAAGTATAAAAAAAAATAGTATTATCATTTAACAATTGAAAATTAAATACCTAACTAATCCTTAAGTGCAACTTAAACCAATGTACTTCGTACTTGTTAGTTAATAGTGAATTGTTAATTTTCTTTAATAATAAAACTTTTATTATTTATATTATTTTTCTTACAAATAGATATTTACTCTTTCACTTTTTATTATAAATAAAAATTAAATAACATAAATCTAACATCCAAGTCAGGCGGCTTTCCGCCGTTATCTCTAGAGACCTGCCTGGGGAAATTCTGCAACACAGCGGATATAGCGTCTTCAAAATTATATTTATCCAAGATATATTATATGTAACAGGATGTTTACACAATATGTATAAGAAAACGTGAATGTTTTAATGGTTTTTTGGTATTGTCTATTACAAAATCGTAATCTACACACAGACAAACGATATAAAAAGAGTGGCTGGTAGTCAATGGATCCAAACAGCACAAGATCGTATATGGAATACTTTACTGGAGACCTATGTCTTGCTGTGGACGTCCATTGGTTAAAATGATGATGATGATCAACAAAAAAAGTAATTACAATATAATACATAACAAAAATATCTATAATACTATATAAAAGTTTATAAGTATAAAAAACTAATTTACTGGTGGTAGGTCTGTGTTGCCGGAGACAATCTAAGTAGGCGGGTACCACCGCAGTTCCTGTGTACCGCCAAATATTACTAAGCATACACATTTATTGTGTTCCGGTTTGAAGGGTGCTGTAGGCCAGTAATAACTGGTGTAACGAGACTTGACACGTTATGTCTCAATGCGACGTGCGCAATGTGATGCTGTGTATATCAATTTAATACCAAGTGGTTATGGGCAGCCATATCACTTACAATCAGGTGAACGCCTTATTCGTCTCGCTGTTTCGTCGAATAAAAACCCTGCTATCCAAATGGGAGTTGAACGTTAAAAAAAATCTCCGGGCTTCCAATAAGCCAAGGTAACCTTGTTAACCGTTAAAAGCCCCTGTATTTTCATCGTTACATCCGGGTTTTTTGTTCGAACAACTTAATTCCCTCACCGATGAGCTTAGAGTGCTGACGTGTCCGAAATACTTACCCTTCATTTGCAAGTCGACGCGCCGAAAAAAATGGGTACGCAGGTACCCGGGTTCTGTTAAGCTATGGACCCCATTACCTTTGCGGGATACCCTAATTAAGGTATTCATTTTTTTTATACTACAGTATTCAAACATAATCGATAGACCAGTGTTTTACAAGGTATGGCATAGGTCCCACAGTGGGACGACTAGCAACTTTTAAAAATATGCTAATGTAATACATTGCCTATTTTTGGTTTTGCAAATTTTTATTGGCATTGGATAGTTTATACCAAGAATGAAAACGTCACAGGATTTTTTTTTCAATTAAAAATTGAGGCAAATGACCTAATAGGTTGAGAAACACAGCTATAGATGATTTTTATTATATTCATATTAAGTAAAAAAATATTTTTTCTATATTATGCGACAGTCCACTGCTGGCCGTAAATCTCATTAATGTTAATATTTGTACCCATAGATATTTCAAGGAGGCAAACAATAACTTACACCGGCATTCACTTACAAGTGACGTCAGAAACAATTCAAAATTGCACTGAAACTTAACGATTATTACTTGAACAAGTGACGTGACTAATATCCGAACGTTTAATATATATCCGTATCCGACGCGGCCGTCCAAATTATCCGTCGTTAACGCTATCGCCTCCCCATTGCTATGCTATTCCGCGGCCGTTAATAGCAGCTGTGCTCGATTTCAGCTACAGGTGCGGTTGTAGTCGCTGATGTAGTGTTTTATTTGTAAATTTTTTTTATGCAGACTTTTACAATCGATTTTAACATATATTTCTTTTGTTGTTATTAACATCATAGTAATTTTGGGTGCTGAAAATTGGCACTAAAATTTTCTATTTAGACAACATCGCAGCCGATACTTATGCTGTAAAAAAATTAGTGTATATACTATTTACTTGTTTTAAAAGGGTTTAAGCTAATGAAGGCTATAAATAAATAAAATGTAATATGAAAATCGTCAATCTAAAATAGTCTGAATATAAATCATTAACCCACTGAATGCAAGTCCCATATAAGACAAAAAATAAATACTAAATTGTATGGAAATAATATGTTTTGGATATGATGTATGATGTGGTGATTGCTGTATGATTATGGAAATTTATAGTATGATCGCAAAATATGATCGTAAGTATAGTTATTCAAGAATGCAAATGTATAATGAGAAATACATTTATACCTATTCCAGTCTTGAAGGCAGACGAGGACCAGTAATCGTGCCACGCTGAGTGATAGGTCCAGGTAAAGGGGAACAACCCCCAGGCCGAAACATTCTCGCAGGCCAGGATCTGTCTGGCAAGCCTTGCCAATGACTCGATGCATATATACATTTCGTTTTCTATAAATGATGGAATTCGAAGTAAAATACTAAGCCATTGGATATTTATATAAAACGAAACGATTTTTATTCAAACACAAATGCAGAGCTGCGAAGGTTTATCTCAAAAACCGTCTTACAAGCAAGCGACACCGAATGTAACGAATTCGATCCTGGAACCCGTTCAGTAATATGTGTGGGATTTCGTGAAGCGTGCCAAATTTATTTATCGACCTGTAAATCCAATATTGATAAGTTTGTTACCTTCTGATATAAATACTATATTAAAAACTACTATATTAAAGTGTAAGGGGTCCCACAAAACAACTCACAGGTTCCAAGCCATTCTCACCTGCTCGTAGTGTACCCAGATTATGAACAAACGAGACCCCGGATTCCCACCAGCTAGCATTGGGGTAGCGTGAAGGGAGATGGCCCAAATCTTTTCACTATTGGAGTAGGCTTATATCTAGCATTGAACGTCTATCAGCTGATAATGATGTCCAACAGTGAACATCCATGATGACAAAAAAAGAGAAACTATAAATAGGCATAAAATAAAAATTTTATGCTGTCCAATGTTTAAAAACTAAACTTCTGGGTTAGATTATTGAAGGTTTCATCATCATCAGACGATAAACGCCTACTGGTAGACCTAGGGCTCCCCCCAAGAACTCTTTTAAATCGGTCCACGCTGTCTGCATCCAGAGGTTTTCCGCGACCTTCACCAGATCATCGGTCCACCTTGCGAGGGACCTTCCAGCACTGTGATTAACGAATCGTTGCCGCCTCTCCAGGAACTTATTGCCTCACCGGCAGTCAGTCTTTCGAGTAATATGCTCGGACCATTGCCGCTTAAGTTTAGAAAACCTTTGAAAGTTTGTGGACCATAAAAAAAGTATAACAAAGACTGGACTAATAACTATAATAACAAATGTTCTTTTAGTTAATTAAAAAAATGGACCGCATTCTTTTAGCTATTTTGGTAAAAAAGCAACGTTTTATCAAAAAAGTTCGTTATAAATTCAGAGTACACAACACTGAAGCAACAACAGACAAGCTAAAGCTGGAGTTAACCGATATCATTCTACGTATCTCAAAGTCGATCGTCCCAAAGAATTCTTCCGGACAACTTTTATACGAAAACCAATAAAAGTGTATAAAAGGAATAAGGTCGGAGTCGCGGCGGACAATGGTCCTGAATTGTTCCTCCCCGTTGCTAAGGCGTGGGACCCCTCGTCGGGGGACAGCGATAACGGAATTTTAGAGAAAGTTATTTAATCAAATGTAATAAACGATTTCAGTCATTCATAAACAAAATCTCTTTCAAAAGCACAAAAAAAATGTGTAAATCTCAACCATGTCCAAAATTAAAGGAAGTACCAGATAAAAGTGATCTCTTTTACTATAGTCTTCTAAAAAGAACCTATCTAGTGCGGAGAATAATTTGCAGCCAGAAAAACGGCGATATCCATGGAACCATGTACTGATGATAGGTTTTCATTACCAGAGATCGTCCAGGTAGGTAAACGTGCCTAGCAAAACAGTACTTTGCGAACTACGTTCTGGTTTGATAGGTGTTGTATGCTATTAAAATTACAAGGGCGACGAAGGCAAATTAGCTTAATTAGGGCCGGATTATAGGCAAGCATATTGGTTACCATCAAGTGAACCCTCATCTCGTTTCATTGCCACATAGTTTAAAAAATCCCATGTCAACCTTACTAAGATAGATTTAATATCAAATACATCACATGTGATGGTAACAATTGATTACCAAATTTTAATTTACTTATAACCCATCCTCTGGGGATAATGTTGTGAAGGAAAACAAGATTTTTTTGACCCAGCGAAATAAATTGTGTAAGCGGTAAACCCATTTCAGCGCAAAGGAAACCTTATTCCCTAGCCTAGGCTTTGTTTGGTTCGTTCTTGAAAACGCTACAATACAAGCACTAGTTTATATGGGCGGGCGTAAATTCGCGCCGGCGTACCCGGCCTTTTAAAGCGGGCCATTCTATTACAGGTCGTAAAAGCAAAAGAACACGGCGCTTTTTACATTAACTGATTGAAATCCCAAATGGGTGTGTGAAACCTAAAAAAATTTTAAGTGTTCTGTGTTCACTTAATTTTTTTTAATAATGCACTATGTACATAGAGTAATTTCGGTAGTATGCAGTATCCTTCACACCAGAATACAGTAAAGTTTATACAGTGCTGTTTGTCGGCTGCAATAGGAGCTGCGGCAGCACCTACCTAGACGATGTCTCGCGATATAAGACTTGCCACCAGTAAACAATCTTTTTTTTGTTTCGGGGAGGAAATCTTCGAAAAGATACTTTGCAGAAGCAGGGACGTTAAGAGTATATGGAGGTTTTTCTCCACATAAACCTCGTCGGTGGATCTCTTCTCGGTACACGAACGCGGCCTCTCTTACGCTATATTGGCGTAGTCCGTCCCCGGGATTGAATTATGCAGTCCTTAACACCTCCGCGTATACTAACAAGACGGCCGGAGATCACATCCAGCTATCGTCCACCTCAGAAGTAAACAGAAACTTACCACTAGTTATATATTGGGTTATATGTTGGTAGTAAGCAGTCGCAATATCCAACAAATGTGGTAATAAAAACGTCAAAATGCCTCACAATATACATTGGCTGAAATCGTCGCGGCAAGTTGAAAGATTTCGATTGTTCGACAACTATCGCCGCTGAATATTGTAAAGACGTGTTCAATCAATCATCGGCCCATCATCCATCAAGCACATTCAACAAGTAAAAACAAAACTTATCGGCGGAACCCTGTCGCACAATGGGGCAACACCCTAACGAACACGCGGCTAGTCGCCCGCGTGTGTGTGAGTTTTTAAATACAACTCTATTAGTGTGAGTGAGGATGTGCGGCTGTGTGCTGTCAGTGTGAGGCGCGTGTGCGTGCTAGGGCTGGCAGATGTGTTGCCAGGCAGCTGTCGATAAATTCCCCTCCCTTAAAATACAATGTATATAATATAGCACGCGCTTTGCTTTCACTGAATTATCCGTTATTATTACGGTTCGCTTTTTAAGCTTGTTATGTTTAGGACACGGTTGCCATGTCACCGTTTCCCTTCACTTACGAACCGGCGGATGTTGATTATTACTTTATATTTATTGTTGTCATTGTTAATACAGAATAAAGTGAAGTGGAAAAAAGAAAATAAAGTCAATTGTTACTAAAACCAAATAGTAAGAGAAAGTGTTACCAAAGATGTTTGATATTATAAGAACTGGGAATTTCAATTAAAAATATTAAAATTATCAAAAAGTTAGATAAAACTTGAAGTTAGTTTTTAATGTTGGTATATCTCTGTTGTTAGGGACCGTCTCGGTAAACACCACAACAGCTCTTACTGTAGATTGTTCAGACGTGACTTGACGCGGCTTAACTTCTTACGTCTCAAGGTGATTACCGCAATGTGATGCTGTATTTACCATCTTAACCAGCGCCTCCGTTATAGCAAGCGTATCACTTAACAGATAGAAAGCCTTCTTTATATTGTAGCATAAAAAAATACCAAATATCATATGGCATATATTTCAGATCCATTAGCCAGCGAAAGTTTTAGTTAAACATTGTTATATTTTCCTGTTACGCCGAAATGTGCAATATATTGTGTTTTCCCTTACATCTCTCCCAACCCACTTTCTTCCCCAGATTGATGTATGGGGTTCGCGGGTAAACGCAGACGTATAAATTTTATTAATGGTCCCTGTGTTTCATCCGTACTCTGCACATAAGTCACTGTCCGAAATTAACTTCACCTTGTCTCTTAAGGCTATCTAAACGGAGAATACATAGTGGCTGAGGAATAGAGCCTTTTTAATGAAGATGTATGGATGTTCTTGTAAACGTGTTAAATACTGTGCAATGTAAATACGTGTAAGGATTTCTAAAATTCTATATATAATACTTTACTAGGCTTTCTCGGTATGTAACCAGTCCACTGTATTCCGGGGACAATTAAGATGATTTAGATTTCATCTGGTATCGTTGTAAGTTGCCGGAATTTGGGTGGTCAATAAAAGAAAGCTTAAAACTCATCATCATCATCATCAGCCGGTAAGATTCAATAGATTCTGGGCGGTTCTCCGCGACCTTCACCAGACCGTGGGCCCACCTCGTGATGGGCTTTCCAGCAATGCTTTAAACGCGGCCGTTATTCTAGGACCTTACTGCGCCATCAGCCGTTAGTTCCTTGAACGTATTAACTCCTTACTAGTACGATAAGATCACTTTATTAATTTTTAAGGATTATAGTATACATAAACAAATGAAACACAAAGTCAGTAAGACTTGTGCTTCCTCAAAGGATTAGTCAGATGATCTAGTCGCTTTGAGTGACTTATACGAGAATGATGTATCTTGTAAGTGGCTTCAAACAGAATCAGAGTTGTATTTCACAATCATTGCCAGCCTGCTGGACTTAGGTTTCTTAGCGCGATCTTCAGATACACGCATACTGTTGCATGCGCAAATTGTCGTTTCATCTGGTTAGCGGGGTTCACGTACTACGTTACTAAATTTAATAATACAGATATGTGCTTTAAAAACGAATTCCAAGCTGATTAAAAATAAAGTAAGAACGGTGTACCCAAAGGTATTTACAATGCAAACAGATCAATAAACCGTTCAAATTTTCAAATGCCAACGACTTACCGATTTAGGTAAACCATTTGAGTCGCTTTTCGGTCAATCAATCCGCAAGCTCATTGTGAACGAACGCCGAAACGATTCCTTATACAAACAGACAAAATGATTTCGTTATATCTATAGAACCCATTACCGGGAACGAAGCGCTTCTGAATGTCTTAATGTATTACTTATCGTTTATGTTACACGTTGACGATTTTATTTATTTATTTTTGAGATTTTTTTACTGTTTAACGAGACCAGCAAGGCGGTAACCTGATGGTACGGGATACGATTGCCCATAACAGGACGTTGCTTAAGATTGTATACACAGCACCACATTGCGCTTATCGCCTTGAGAGGTGATAAGTCTCGTTACCGCAGTAATTTGTTCCCGCTTACTACATCCGTCCTACCGACATAGTAATGTTTGCATATTACTGTTTATCGGTAGCAATAGGAGCCGCGATGGTACCTATCTAGACGGGTCCAACAAAGGTCTATAACCACCAAATGAAAGTTTGACCGTCTCATCCGTGTTTAAGTAAAAAGATTAGTAAAAACATTGGTTTAAGTCTGACAGCTTTACCATAAAAGACTATATTACCGCTTATCATCACGTAGAAACGTAGTGTACTAGTAGTAGTATAGTTAAAAACAGAACTTTTAGTACATTGAATAATTTCTGTAGGTAATAATAATGAGGTAAATAGAGGGGTAGATTACTACCCTCGGGAAATTTAATGGTATGCTAAGTTGGATATAATGGGTATGCAGTGCATAGAATTTTATCTATCTACACGCGCCCTAAAAAGTGGTGAGGGGCACTGTCAGGGAGCGTAGCAAGTCGCACCCTCACCTATCATGTTTCAATCGATAAAGAGGGGTCATGGAGTGGAGGGAATGACCATGTCGCCGGACACTCACTCAGCTTTAGCAATTTAATCATACATTTTATATATAGATTTACTAACATATAGTAAAGCAGTTTGACAAAGATTTTTCAAACCAAAACTTTACAGATTTACCGGTGATAGATCTCTGTTGCGGGAGACCGTCTAGGTCAGTGTTTCTCCACTTTCTTGATCTATGTTTGATCTATACTTTTGAGTATTTTTTTATATTCCTCTTAGAACTTGTAATGCAGTGCCTCTAAAAATAAAAATAATCAAAATTATATTAGAAATTTTTCTTAAAGTTTCAGGTTGTCTTTCAAAATGACAGAATTGCTCCCTTATGAAACCTACGTCTCACCTTGGGAAACACTGGTCTACGTTGAGAAATTACTGGGGTAACGAGACTTTACAACTTATGTCTCAAGGCAACGAGCGCGATGTGCTGTACAATCTTACCTAGCACACGTTATGGGCTAAAAAAAAACAGTTACCACCCTAGCTCATATTGCAGCCGACAAAGAGGACTATGCAAACATTACTGTGTTCCAGTTTAAAGGGTGCTCTCTTTGCTTGTGAAATTACTGCTATAACGAGATTTAATATTTTACGTAGTGACTAGCACATTCTGGGGCTGTGTATACCGTGTTAACCGCCATATATGGGCAAGCTTACGTGCCATCAGGAGAACGCCATGCTCGTGTCATTCATCAAATAAAAACCAGTGTTAAGTATAGATAAGTAATTGCTCATACCTAAGAATAAAACTTAACGAAATTATTTATCAATCAGCTCGCTAAACAGTTTCCTGAAGGGAATACAATGAAAATGATTTTCAATTTAGCGGCCGACAACGTTCCGATGTGTAGATATGGAAGTAAACGGTAATAGCATATCGATCACCACGTAAAATAGCGTGATGGTTCAGTTTGTACGGTTCGATCTTCATTGAACAGGGAAGAAGTATAACATCAACCAAACTGCATTTGGTCAACGCAGGAAAAAATTGCTTAAAAATTCTTTTTATTGGATGCTAAAGATGATGATAATGATAATGATATATTTGACTGAATTCCAGTAGTAGTACATAACAAATATCCTTATAAGGAAATTCATACGAATAATATAATATAATTTTAAAGTAGCCACTGTAAGCTTCATCGGCCGATTGACGTCCACTGCTAGACATAGGTCTCCTGCATTGGCGGGGATATTTGAGCTGTCTCCCACTACGATGACCCAATGCAGGTTGGTTACTGTAAGCTCTTACAGTAAAATTATATTTAATTACGGGCAAAAAGGTTTGGCTCCTCACTAGTAATAATAACAGCAAAGGAGTGAAACAACTTGCCGGTGTCAGTGTTCCTGTCCAAATTAGATGTGGGTGTCTTTAAATCAAGAGTGAATAGGAATCTACTAGGTTAATACGCTTTAGTACTTCAGACCACATCGCCACTTTTCCATATCCATCCAATTAATTTCTCACATTCACTCCATCCATTCACAATCATCACATCCGAGATCTGCAATGCAGTGCCTCAGGTACTGCAGGCGTCTTTAGACTTAGCTCTGTAGTCTCGGGCTACCAAGAATAAAACTTGTTTAGGCCTTGCCTGTAGTAGAAGGAAACTGAAAGGGTTTTCGGATTCGCGGGCTTTGAGGATGGAGCTATCACTGTACATTGAGTAAACCCGGGTCGGACGATAAGTACGAAGTGGTCTCGTATTTTTTCGTAGCATACTGTTTATGCTGACGAGGGCAACAGCTCTCCCGGAGATATGTTTAGCAGCAGTGCAAGAAGGCACGGGTGAGTTCCGAGGAGACCCCGGGGCCTTCCGCAATGCACTAAGATTGACCACTGAGGTGATTTTAGTAGATATAAATCCCTCATAACTCTGATTTCCCCCAGGATCAGAGTATCTTTTCAAGCGTCAAAAAAAGGGCCTCTATAGGCCACGATAACTGCTTACCGTTTTTGAGATATATCAAACAAAATCAAAAATAGACGACTCAAAAAAGGATACGATGGCAAAAAATAATACTATAATTAGTAATCAGAAAATCTTCTTATCTATTAAATCAAGCTCTGTAATAAAAAAAGCGAACTTAAAAAACGCTGCGGAAGCTCCGCCATCTTGCGAACGACGCTGACAGTTTGCCGATTTTTGACATCCGCTTAATTAGGATCCCGTTCCGTTTTACGCGCAACAAAGTCCCTATTGTACAAGTTTACCGCACATTTTGTTCCGGTGAAATAAAGCGGGCCCCCTCTTAGTCCTCTCGGAGGCTGTTTTCTGCACAGTCAGCCATCGAGTGCTTTAACGCAGTGTCAGGCACAGCCAGCCGCCCGTCGTAACGGAGACTTCGTTAATTTTTTTTTCACAACTTAATTAAGTAAAGATTTATAAATTATCAACGTTAAAAGAACTTAACGTTGGCTTCAATTTCACACGGTGTTAAGTGATGAAGAAGATGGAGAATAATCATCCAGATTTTGTCCACCATATGTTGATGGAAAATCTTAGTTCGATGGTGGTAACAACCAAGATCAAAAAAATTCTACCATCAA
This sequence comes from Pachliopta kotzebuea, assembly GCA_018246255.1. Lineage (NCBI taxonomy): Eukaryota > Metazoa > Arthropoda > Insecta > Lepidoptera > Papilionidae > Pachliopta > Pachliopta kotzebuea. Next base: position 12,312 of record DWLS01000411.1, on the reverse strand, counting down.
ACAATGTGAATGACGACTTGGGATACTCCCGTGTTCGGCTCCTGAGATACCTGCGGCCTTTCGCAATACACCAGGGATGATCACCTAGGAGTTTTAGTGGGTATAAATTCCACATAACCCTGCCTAAACTAGAATGTAAGGGACACAACAGCTCACGGACCCAAGCCAACCTCATCTGATCGTGGTACATCCTGCTAATCACGAAACGAGGTCCTGGCTCTCTATAAACCCGCATTGGACCAGCGTTGTAGGAGATGGCCCAAATCCCCTCTCTATTGGGTGAGGTCTTTGTCTATGATTATGTGATATAGGATGTATCTCTAGAAGATTTCACCTACGATGTGAAAAAAAAGGTTCCTTCGTGTTACCAGACAAAAGTTTAACTAAGGTAGCGGTTATATTTTTAGTTGAGTATATTTTAAAATGGATATTATTTTTATGAGAAGGTTTTTTGTCTGTGCACTAAATCGATTGTAACAAACGAAAACCTGTTTTAATACATAAAGGATAGGGTTTATTATTATATGTATATTAAATGCAGACAGTAGGCAGTCCTTTGTTATTTAATCGCAGCATTGTGATGCCGTCTCATGCGCACCTGCCGTGCTATCAACAAGTTAAAGCGGGACAGCTGTATGCGAAGGGTGGTTTATGTGATACAAAAGGCAAATTGGTTTCGCCGTCGCCCCCTTACAATTGCAATGGGGCTTTGACACGTGCTTTCCAGTGTGGGGATAAACTAGTAGAAATGAGAAACGTTACAAAGGGACGGCGGGTTACCGTTTAGTTACTACGAGGGCAGTTCGTCGCAGCCAGCAATTACTGGAGATTGGGAACTGTATGGGTAATAATACTTAATTTACTCAGAGAGGCAAAGGTTGTGCGCTGGCTTTGGAACACGGAATTTTAATGGTAGGTGTCTGTTGTCAAAGACTGTCTAGGTAGGTATCACCGCAGTTCCTATTGCAACCAACAAACATTACTACGTGTCGGTGCTTACTAATTTAACAAATTACATCTTAAAGTGATGAGTGCTATGTGGTGTATTATAACAAGCGCAGGTTTTCTATGAGAAAGCGTATCACTAACCATCACGTGAACGTCATCCTCATCTGATCGCCTCGTAGAATAAAAAAAAGGGAAGTCGACGGTTCTATTCCAGACAATGATTGTTTGCAGTTTGATGCTACTGAAGAAGTTATGAGAAAGGATTTGTTAAGAGCAATGGTGTATTGTGGTCAAAAGTATTAAGGCAGTCCTATCTAAAAAGAAAGAACTGCTGATAGAACTAACTCATAGCTTCCATCTTTATGAAGTTAAGAAGAAAAGTAATAGAATAACATAAGCGCAATTGCTAACAAGGTTTTTTCAAAAGTAACTTATACATTGCAGGTAGAAAGTTTTATCCGTCAACTTCCTGAAAGTTCCACCGTGAATGTGAACAGCAAGTGATATATCGGCTGAATATAAGCTTTCCAGCCATTTATATAGGCACCGCCGGTGAATGAAAAGGATAAAAAGACTCCGCCGAGGTATTATCGCGGAGGACATCAATTTTCTGCCTGCTTGAACTGTGTAATGTACAGTCTGCGAGATAGAAGTAGATCTTTTTAACCCTGCTAAATGGAAGGGTGTTATATCTTCAAGGTGCCTGTCGCATCGTGAACGTCTCAACCGTGTTTGATTTTAATAAAATGAAATTTATGGTTCCAAATATTTATATATAGTATATATATAGGTAGTAACAAATTTCGTTTGTCCTCCATATTCAATTTTAATACTACTCAAAACCATCTCATACTCCATCTCTCGCCTCCTAGATGAACTGGCAGAGAATGCCCGTAGGAATTAAGTCCCCTTACTGGACCCTAATTTTAGGTGTTTTCTAAAGAGATTTTTTAATAAAATAAATGAAATTAAAATTTAGACGTCATTTCAATTTATTAAAACAAATCGGTTGGTTCAACCGATTTGTTTTAATGTACGAATGATACAAGAAAGTTAAAATTAATTTGATCTCTTGTACGTTTAGTTGTAAATTGAATGTTTTAACTATTTATATGTACATAAATACCAATGAATATTTATTTCTTTAAAAGGATTTGTTGGAGGTGAAATTCTATTAATAATTCAACAATTGAATAAGATGTAACCCCAATTCTCACAATTGAGACGCTCGCAAAGTAACAACATGTTTGATGCGTGAACATGTCAATATTTTATCACTGAAATTCCTTCGCGTTTTCTATATCCCACCATCTGTCAACTAGCAGTCGGATGCTGAGAGGATTTCGGAGAACCCTTTCTGCCTAACCTGTCTCTAACATATTTTCAATATATCGGAATATTCGCAAAAGGGAATATTATAAGTTCATACATCCAAATCGGGCGCGAATTCGAAGTAAATTACGTTTCTTTATTTGAAGCCGATAACTTTTCTTTTAATATGTTTATTTTAGATTTCATTTAATAAATTCTATTAACTAACATTTAGGTTATATAAACCGCCAAATAAATTGCGGCAAAAACAAAACGGTTAGCCCTTTATATGGGGGTCCTTTTTAATACTCTTCACATCGGCAAGGATTCCCGCAGGACCCTGTTACGAAATTAAAACGCGAGATTAATAAAATGTCGACATTATGAAAATTTTTGAAAAGAGGTAAAACGTTGTAGCAGGCTCCGACTATATCTAAAAGTAAATTATTTAGATAAAAATAAATCTTATATTCTGTACTTCAATATCATGATCATCATCATCATCAGTCGACAAATTCCTACAGCCGGACATAGGCCTCCCCCAAAGATCTCCACTAAAATTGGTCCTGCGCTGTCTGCATCCAGCAGATTCTCGAGATCTTCACCAGATCATCAGTTCACCTAGTGGGGGACCAGCACTAAGTTTACCGGTATGCATATGCAACTCTAGTATTTAATATACTTACTACTTAACACATAAAAAATTTGAATTATTTTGAATTATATAACTTCGAAGTTACTTAGTTTTTGTATTATTTCATTGGTATATTTTTTTTTATGTTTATAGGCCTCGCGATTTGATACATGCCTTAAAGCACGTGATATGAGTTGGTGTTATACTAACAGCACATTAAATGAAAAATTTATTGGTACAGGCCGGATTCGAACCTGGTACGTTCAGAGTAGGAGACTGACGGTCAAACCACTAGGCTATCACAGCTTATTCATGAATGGGTTAACACCTGTTATGTGCTGAGTGATAATGAAGCTGTGAATGGTGCAGCCTGCCCAGACTATATATACAAAACAATACCACGGCTGTAGCTAACAAGGTTCGAAAAGCAACACAACAAATTCTATTTTAAACGAAGCGACGAGATGACTGAGACGTTCACCTGATAGTAAGTGATATGCTTACCTATAACTACGTGACTCTGATTAAGATGGCATACACAGCACCACATTGCACTCATCGCCTTGAGACATATGTTAATTCTCGTCGCTCCAGTAATTTTACTAACTCTTCTAAACAACACAGTACTGTCTGTCGGCTGCAAAATGAGCTGCGGTGGTACCTACTTAGACGGTATGTGACATCAAAGACCTAACTCCAGTTATATAGCTTCTTGAACCAAGAAGTATTCATGTTAGTAAGCATTTAGTAGTAGAAAACTTTAAGGTCGTAGTTAAAGAATCATTTGTATAACAAATGACCAGAATAGGATTTATGATATTGCTATGCTAAAATAACCTTTTACTTACAGGGTAAAGTTGCTTTCTCTAGTCGCTCATTCAGATCCCATCTCTAAGTTCTAACTTAATGTAATGTTGTGAGGAACCACATTACTTTAAGTTAGAACTCAGCATCACAGCAGCATCGGTTGAATTACTTACCTGTAAAAGAAGAAAAAATATATGAATATTGATTTATTCAAGTAATAACAAGTAAAGGTTATGTTAAAATTAATAAAAATAAATCTTCACAACTTAAACGACTAATAGGAAAATAATGAGGTAGAGAAGTTCTCCATTGAACGTTTATTACATTTTTAAGTAACATCTACTGATAGGTCTTCGTTGCTACAGACCGTCTAGGTATGTATCACCGCAGCTCCTATTTCTACCGAAAAAATAGTAATGTGCAAACATTATTGTGTTCCGATATGAGTGGTGCTATAGCTAGTAATATTACTGGAGCAACGAGACTGCAAGTCTCAAGGCGATGAGCGCGATGTGGTGCTGTGTATACCATCTTAACCAGCGCCGCGTTGTTATGGGAAAGCGTATCACTTACCATCAGGTGAACGACTTGCTCGTTTCATAGCATAAATTTTTCTTTAGAGAATTTTTGGTCGAAAATATAGCTGAGCCTAAATCTTAAACCAATTTAAGCTTGTTAAATTACAACATTAACATGAAACTATTCTGCGAGTTTTACAGTTAGTAAAAAAATTTTAGTAAGACTATTATGAAAGTTATCATGTGTTTAAAGTATAATAATCTAAAAAATTTTCTAACTTAATAAATCAATTAATGGTTAAGTTTAAAAATATTAGTAGTCATCGTATAACTGTTGGTTGTTCGAACTGGTTACCCATCTGTTACTTCTACATAATCAATTCCGATATCATGATCGTGGAAAGAACTGTACGCGTGGTTGGTCTCGCGAAAATTTCCGTTAAGCATCAGCTGGGTCGGCGCTGGCAGAGCGCCAGCCGGCATCCGGAGCCAGTTCCTTTACGTTTCAAAAGAAGCGAAAACGGAAAAATAAAAGAGTACGTGGTAAATTTGCCTACCGACGTTGCCGCCGGCACTTGCGTAGCTGACTAGGGTTACCTTCAGAGAAACTCTATAGGAGTTTACTTTATTTCATTGTTTTTTATTTGATCATGTCTTCACTTGACTAAAGGAAGTAAGGAAGATGGATGGTAAGTGATACGCTTGTCCATAATAACACGGCGCTGATTAAGGTATAAGGTGTTAAGTCTCGTTACCTCAGTAATTTTACTGGCTTACCCTTCACAGTAATGTTTGCAAAGTACTCTGGCGGTAGAAACAGGAGCTGCAGTGATACCTAGATGGTGTACAGCAAAGATCTACCACCAGTAAACCATTGCTTACCTACAGAGAATCTCAGTGCAAAAAAAGCTAGTAAGGAGTAGTGTCGGAGTAGGAAGTGGAAATATTCAATAAGAACATGGAAGAAAAAAATTAAAAACATTTTCCTTATACATTTGGTACACAATTTTAAAAACTCACTTATGGTCTTAAACATGAACAATCTATTTAGTATTCTCACTGTTAGGATGTGCCTTTTATCACATGGACACATAAGAAATAATATTTGTCTATATATAAATAATAGACAAATAATATAACAATTGTAAATCCTTTTCACTTTCCTGTATTTATTTGCTAAATACCCACATCCGGCAGGAGTTCAGATGAAAATCCGGCGGAAACATTTGATCCAATATTGGATCACATTATCTAACACGCTTACAAGCAATCAGAATTCGCGAGGGCTCCTACTTCGATATCCCCGAAGGGACTCCAATAAAGGAATAGTTTTTTTTTATTGTATAAGCGAAACTGTGATCCTTTCGGCGCTTCAATTACGAAATGGCGATTCAAGGCGTCGCGTTAAAAGTAACCCTCCCCCTACTCCTCTGCCCCGCACTCCTAAACAGGCAACATTTATTGGGTGATAAAAAAATTTATTATCTTTTTATACAGTGTAAAGTGTTGTTGCTTCCAAGTTAGATCTGATTACTTAAGATATCTTCTTAATCCATTAAAGTAAGTATAAAATTTTATAATGATTTCTTCAAAAAAGCTCGTTAAGTTAAACAACATTAACTAGTAAATGTCTAAATTGATAATAATATAAGTGATAACAGTAAAGTTAACTTAATTTTGTTCGAAGAAATGTCTAATTAAATTGTATACCATGCCAATTGGTTTTTTTTCAACGAAACGAAACCTAAATTAACATGAAGTTTAGAATTACTATTCTAAGATTGGTGGTAGGTCTCTGTTGCCGGAGATCAATTAGGAAGGTACCACAACAGTACCTAAATAGTAATGAGCAAACATTTTTTTATGCGACTAGGCAACGAGACTAGCAAGGCGTTCACCTGATGGTAAGTGATACGCCTGCCTATAACGAGGTTCTGGTTAAGGTAGTATACACATCATCACATTGCGCTTATCGGCTTTAAATGTAATGTTAAGTCTTGTTATCTCAGTAATTAAAAATTACGGGAACAAAAAGATTTATCAAATTATAAAATTTTTTGTATATTAATGTAATGAAAATAATTTTAAGGTTCGTCGACTATATGTATAATTTAAATAGGAAAATATAAATTTGTGGCCCATGAAGCGGTATCGGCGAAAGTAGGATAACTCGCCAATAAAATGCACTATCGACATTATATTGTGAAGTTATCTGACAGGAAGCAGGCCAGACTACGGCCGACAAATAAATTGACCGGCCTCGCTTCGGGAAAATATAAAAATTCGGCGGGCGTTCGGCTGATACTCTGGAGAAATAACGAAAATTGCGCATTCGGACCCGCCACCCGCCGCCTGCACTACGCCGCGGTACTACTACCAATGTTTGATATTTTTTAAGAAATGCCTTACTAAATGTTATACACACTTCAACCGCCATACAAACACGAATAAAACCATAACCACCAGTTACTGTTAAACTATATATCATCACGAGTTACGTACTGGTGGTAGGTCTGGCTAGGTTGCGGCAGACCGTTCACCGAAAGTTCTATTGCAGCCAACAAACAGTATATTGTGCAAACATTACTATGTTTCGATTTTAAAGGTGCTGTATGTTTGCGAAATTACTGGGGTAACGAGACTTAACACCTTACGACGAGCGCAATTTGGTGCTGTTCGTAACGTTTTATCCAGGGCGACATTGTTATATGTATCACTTACCATCAGGTGAACGTCGAACTCATCTCCTCTTGGAATAAAATAATATTATATAAAATATAAGATTGTTTTGAATTCTGCGAAGAGTACAATTGGAAGCAATTGCATTTCCAATAAATTTGCTGCAGTTAAAAATTATAAATAATCTACAGCTAATACTTTTTCTTGAAGAGGCTGAGTTAATTATGTTTGTAATCAAACATTTTGATGAAAACTAACAACAAATTTAAAGTCAGTTTTAAATAAGTTAAAATCGATTTTAAACTTATTTAAGCACAATTAAACAATGAATCTGTAAGTAATAATAAAAGTGAAACACAAGTGTGTCTATTAAATTAAATTGTTTTAAAACCTGTAGAGTAGGTACTGTGACAGTAATTAGATAAAGTAAATAGACAAAGTGTATATTTGAAATTGAAAAGTAGCTGAATAGGCACTGAAATAGTTGCACTAAACTAAGTGACGTAGTTGCACCTGTTGATACCGGCGACCTAGATTTAGACTATTCAGCATTTCTCTTTAGCGAAGTGCGGTCTGCAGTCCTTAAGGGAAATGTTAAAAAAATACAAGCCTATTTCCTGTTTTAAATTGAAAATACTGAAACATTTCTGTTATTGATATTGAAGAAGATATGATTTAGTTTCACTGTGTGAAAGCAACGAAAGAAAAAATTCTCATTTCAATAGAGAATCTTGCAATATAGTAGTATGCGTGTGATCAGCATTGGGCTTTTTCCAGATGATCATCATTTACACAATGACTTTGCTCATTTTAAATATAACAGTTATTTTTTAAAAAGATGGTAATTACATGAAATTTTATTATTATTTATCAAAATTGAGATACCATCAAATTTATTTAAGATTCATGTAATATTTATCATTATGAACTTTAAGAGGTATTAAATTATAAATGATGGTAAAGATTCTATAAGACGAAACAAATCCAAAAACATTGAAGAAATAGGAGTGTTAAGTGATAATAATGATGGTATTGGTAATTAGGAATGTAATACACAACCATAACTTATAGATTAAAAGGAATATTATTTATAAAATGAGAAATACCATCTTAATATAGTAATGAATATTAAAAATAACTTCTCGAATCTAAATCTGATTATCAATGTCCAATATACCAATGATAATATTACATAAATCTCGCTAAGCAATAAATCTGAAAATAAGCTCCGACATTTCCAGTTCATAGAAAAAGATTTGTGTAACTATTCTATAATATTTTCCAAGTTCAATCGAATACAGCACGTTCAATTTCTACTGAATCATTCAATTCTAAGTAAAAGATTATCGTTATTAGTTATATAAGTGGAAATAATCTAAATATAGTACTTCAGAAAATGTGTACAAAATCACACAAGAATTTATTATTATTTATAAATCATCACTGTTCGGGATATAATAATAATAATAAATAAAATAGATAACTTCGGGATATAGGTTTGACAGAATAATAATAATAGGTAAGGGATTTCTATCTGACTTCCTACTACCGCTGTAATTTTATGGTTATAATTAAACTAGTCACCTATATCATAGATATCTTAAATTAAACCAGTATTATTTATAAATTATTGTCCATTAAAAAATTTTCAAATTTCTTTTAATTATCTATCAACTATTGTTCTTACGCTTGTTTAGATTATTTTGCAGCAACCATGGTCATGGAAGGTTTGGGCTGACATATGTCCCAATATCATAGTCATCACGAAATTACTGCAGTTAATTACTGCACTCTTGAAGTCTTTTAGTGGTATGTTTGATATTTATTTTAATATTGTTAAGCATGGAAGAAATTCCACAAACATAGCCATATTCAAGGTTTTCCAATTTCTCTTTCCTAGATTATACTATTAAATGTTTACGTACGTTTTGTTCGTTCACAGTATGATGCATGAGTTGGATGTTATTTCTTATGGAACCCCGCCAATACGTTCTGGAGCTATCATTGCTTTATTGGACAGCGGTTATTCAATTCTCCGGGGCATGAGAACGATAGCGTCATGTGAATGCATGTAAATGCTCTATTAGCTCTGCATTCACGTTGGAATGAAAAATGTTTCAGCGACCGAATATTTTATCAATTTACTAATATTTCTTGATGGTGGAACAGCTGTTGTAACATTATTTTTGTTTTACAATAGGCTTACTTTTTACTCCAACTTTTAATTAGTTTCGAACTCTTATGACTTTGGAATAGAAAAATAGTAACTGGGCAATGGATTTTAAAAAAACCCCAATACCAACCCAATTGCAAAACAAATAGCTACACGAACTGAACCAAAGACCTTCGTATTACAAGGTAATCTTAGCCAGTTAAGTAATAATTAATATTATTAATTAACTACTTAATTAATGTAAGGAACATCATATTAAATTATAAAATTAAGTATATGCACCTGTGGTACGCTATAAATAATGAAGATTTTTAGTGTGCAAGGCTAATACTATGGGTACTAATGTGTATACTGTGTATTAATAATTTCTCAAATGCCAGTGAACATTTCGGGAAATTATTAAGTTCTCATTATTCTTTGGAAACCTAACAAAATAACAGAATAATAAATCTTATGATAATCGCCACTCCCATATTGATTTTCCGATGGGAACGTACACAAAGTACACGCGAGTAGGGGGAGAAAGCACTTAATGTGACAAAGTACCACAATAGAACGAGGGGAAAGCAAATATATGACGGTACATAATTTTTCAGCGCGTTTCTGTCACGGAAAATAATAGGAGTCGGTAGTAATTATCATTACATACGATATTATGACACAGGATGAGCCGGACATTAGCACAGCTTCAGTTATATTCATGTAAGTACATAACAGTTTGCAGCTTTTACCCAGAAGAGTTATAACAATTGTTGGAAACAATACAAATATACTGTACTTTTTACTAAACGAAACAGGTCAATGAGCTCAAGCTATTTTTGGGCAATACACATATCCTTAACCTCTTCACTATCTAGCTTAATTAGATGTTTCTTGTTTTCTTGATTGTAAAAATAAGCAATGATGATATATGAGCTTCATGATCGATGACAGATTAACCGTTTACTTGTTTCTTAGTTTATACTTGGCATTTTTTTTAAATGAATTTTCTTAAAGTTGATTCTTAAAGACGTTAAAATGATCTACTACAAGATTATTGGGTATGTACTAATATTTTCGAAATTTAGTAAATGCAATAGAAATAACATGGAAAATAAAACTTTGCACTATAACATTCTTGACATTTTTGACTACTAAATTTTAAACCGCTTATTGTTGTTGGAGCTTTTTGTTCATGCAATTTGGCGATGTACTTTTTAGAGAGATTTGTATTGACTTCCGTAAAGTAACATGTATTACAACGATTTTACTTCATACACTTATGATATGTACTAAGTAAATGTAAATATCGGTAGAAGTAATATACTTAAAAAAATTATTCTAATATGGACAGATTACATCACTGGTCCCTCCGCACAAATAGGGCTCGCCCCAAAAGCAAACGGCACGAGCAAACAATTGGGACACACTTGTTGCTAAATCAACAATGTTATTTTTAGGCACACCCCGTGGTGGTGGAGGTGGCGGCCCGACTGGGGAGGGAGGAGGTAAGCGCTGGCGTAGTACTGCTGTATCACTCTGGTTTCTATCGCTTAATAATCAAGGGACGCCTGGACGGGGAGTCACGTTAGACTTGCTAAACGACATTATACCTTAACGATTGTATTTAACTTAAGTGATAATTTAATAATAACAATTCTTGTTATATATTTATCTGGTAATATATTCTTAGAGATTATAGACATATTTAAGAAAGTATCATCGCGTAAGTAGGTAGCAGACAGCCATAGCGTAGCACAAACTATTTCGCGCTGCTCTCTCATTAAAATAGTCAATATCGCCATTTTAAATTGAAGTTAAATACTGACTGATAGTAATTAAAATAAATAATATAAATGTTTAAGTTTAAAGTTTTTTAATAAATTAATGTGAAGGCCAATTGGCAGTTTATGAAAGTAATTGATTCCGCTAAAGTTAAAACAATCAGTTTTGCTGGAACAATGGCTGCGTTGAACCAACATTAAGCACAACCACAGGTACTTCCGCGATTTATTTGAAACGGCCGTGCATTCTTTGTAAACCCCCATAGCATTGGTACGGACCCGGTGCGAGGGCGCGGTTTTTGTATGCGTACACAAAAGACTACCCACACTGGGTCGTTGACTTAAAGTGTAGCTTCCCAACCCTCGATTTTTAGTTCAAAACAGGTAGCAGTATTTAGTGCAACGAATCATAAATCACCAGCGATCTGCGTATCAGTTACAGTTCACAATGTAACCAGCAATTGTATTTGGTAAGTCTGGTGATTAATTTCAGTGCGGTTGCATGTAATTCTGCATCAGATCCGATGGTGCAATTTGTAAGTGGCTCGGCAAATTTAATTTGATGGTGCGCCACCAGTACATGATTGAGTCTCGGTAGTAATAAAGGACTATTTGATATACAATGAACCGCTTAATCTTTAAGTTTAGCATATGTATTTAGAACCTATACCTAGCTTTGTCTTGATTTTCATCTAAAATTGGTTATTTGTATCAGCTATTGAGGCAACACACATACCATGGAACAAATAAGCCGAGTTGACTTTATCAAATCCGCTATAATTTCATAACCTTTTCGCTAAAATTGCAATAGTCTAAAAACCAGATCTGTGCTAAAAAATCTTTACTTTCTTTAATTTTTTCTTAATTTCGCAATCTTTTTTTATTAAAAACGTAATATTACTTAAACACTTAGTTTAAAAAAAACGCCTTCATACATTCAATTATTACAATCACGATAAAATCTCGCCCGCATTAAGTTTACCCCACGCAGTTTTCGTTACATTAAGTTTCAAGGTATTTCTTACTTAATTTAATTTATTATTTAGGAATATACTTCGTTAGTACGTCACTCTCATTGTTGCTATATAGTAATAATTACTTTAATCTATCGAACCGGGGTAAGTTTTTAAAAATACTGTTAAGTATACTTACCCGTCTAGTAGACGTCTAAGGGCTGATGATAATGATGAAGATTCCTTTTGAATTTTTTTTTTAAAATGCGAATCCATTGCTTTAAAGATTCAGTTTGGATATAATCCAAGATTTTGTGGTAAGTAATAACTAAATAAAATCGATTCTCGCTCGGTTAGATCTTGTGTTGGAACTAATGGCGCAGAAAACGGCCTAACTCGATAAATTATTGCCGTAAAGGGTCGAGATTCCAACAATTATAAGTTAAAAACTTAGTGATAAGTTACGCTTGTCTACATAGAATTATTAGTTATGAAAATTAAGGGTGATATATATATATACATATAT
>DWLS01000410.1:0-31214 GCA_018246255.1 Pachliopta kotzebuea | reverse complement strand
CTTAAAAACTTCATCCGCTAAACATACCGGAATCGGTAATCGGAATTGAACCAGAGACGTCCGAATTACATAGAGTTGTTGCCAAAGGCCTTCTAGATAGACATCTCAGGACCTATTACAGCCGACAAACAGCGGTATGCAAATATTACTGCACTGAACTGTGTTACGATCTGAAGGACGCTGTAGGCTATTGAAATTACTGGAGTAACGAGACTAACATCTTATATCTCTAGTCGACGAGCGCAATGTAGTGCCGTGAATCTTAACCAGCGTCATGTTGTTATGGGCAAATGTATCAGTTATCATCAGATGAATGCCTTGTTGGTCTCGTCGCCGCGATATTTAAAAAAAATGTCCAAGCAACACTTGCCTCGGTTCTGTTTGTTTCTAGTTTTCTGGCATTTTTTACATCGGCCTGTACAATCCCATAGATTTCTACTGTACTGCCTCGCAACTTCTCGTCTCCAGCAATAGTGGTGATGATAATCACGTGAATCACACACATCTGTAACATGTAATGTCTCTAATAAGATTTATATCATTTAGGACAGGGATTACTACATTACTAATTCAAATTAAATCCGTCAAGTTTAGTTCATTACATCCTCTACATTTTATAACATAAACATCATGTACTAAGAATGTACATTCAAGGGGAGTGGTTTGACTGTTCGTAATTAATTTTCTAGTTTCTGCTTACCTTTAAAACAATTCCGATTTTCCGTTTGTGATGAGCAAAGTTTGAAAGCATATCGGTCAGGGAGCCGCTTTGCGTCGTCAGATGATAAACTATCAATACAGCTATCGAGATGCGTCCAGTATCCACTGCGGCTTTCAATTAAGCTTGAGTCAATTTGTTCTGTGTTATAATTACTTGAGAAGTCTTCAGGAAATTCAACGTCTGTTTCGGTTATGCTGCTTATAATATCATAACCTAAAATCACATTAGAGATTAAGAATACATTTTTGCTTTAATTTTCAACTCATTTTAAGGACTTCAAGAAGTACATAAACTCGGCAGACATTACGCCGACTGTATATGGTATTTATTAACATAAATTTAGTTTATAATGAAAAAATTAAAGATAAATCGATTGGTGTTAAAAGTTTCCAAACAATGTAAATTTTACTTAAGGGGAAATAAAAAGACAACAAATGTAAACAAAGAAACAGAACGTTCACACAAAAATATAAGAGGTATTAACCAATTACCTTCCAAATTTGTCATTCTTTGCAGAATTTCAGATGGACATTCAACGTATGAAGATTGCGGTACTTTGTCACCTACTTTCGTTACGATTTGTGACGTCATGTCAATCGGTACATCTAAAAGATTATTAGATTCCTTGTAAAATTTACGAGATATACTATTTGGAAAATGAAGGTAGTTTGTCTTTATCCATATTAAATTTTTTAAACTATGTATAACTTTTGAAGTCATTTTTATAAAAAGGGTAGCAGAATATTATGTAATAATCAAGTTTTTGTCTTTTTGAATAACAACGTACATAGGGCATCCAATTAAAAAAAATTATTTTCGTACCAATTATGTTTAAATTGAACATTATTGATCAGTTACGTAATATTAAAATTATATCTCAAACTTTTAAAATGACCTGGGTATTACCTGAATTTACGACATTGTCATGAATATTTTCTTTTTTATCGTTTGTGTTAGTTGTAGTTTTAAATGTTTGCTTATGATCTGTTTTCTGAACCCGTTTCGCCGTAGTAACTAATATCAAAAGTATATAAGACGTTAAATTTTTAATATTTAATAAAACTTAATTTTACAGGTTCATTTTTTTCGAATTTATGTGACAGATGCACTTGTGTCAGTAATTTTAACTTTCAAATTTCTCTTAATACATGAGCTATATATAAATACAAAGTTGAATCCGTTAATTGTTCAGGCTTTAACTGGGCACGGGGGCTTTGGCCAATATCTACACAAATTTAAACGCAAAGGCGTAGTGTCTTGTGTTCGTGATCCTAATGTTGTAGAAAGTATTATGCACCTTCTTATAGATTGTCCAAAATATTTAAGGTGTAGGACCAATATAGAGATAAGATTGGAAAAAAAAAATAAGTAAAGAAAATCTATGCGAAATAATAATGTCACATAATAAAGAAGTACTTTTAAAATATGTGGAAATCATTACACACCAAAGAAATAAAAATAATTAGCAAGTAACAATGTATATTTATCGACTTTTGCGATTAGTTGGTAATAATTATAAAATTGTTTAAGTATATTATAAGCAAACAACATCTCCGACTATAGTCCGAGGAATAGAAGTAAGGGAAAAGAAAGAACTATCTAAAAAAAAAATAATAATAATACAACTCTCATCAGCGTTAGGTTAAGAAACTGTATAAATATCTTACTTTTAACCTTTTTTTATTCGACGAAGGGACAACGTGTGTATAATAAGTGATACAATTGATCATCATAACTTTCAAACCGGAACACAGTCATGTTTGAATATTAATTTTTGGTTCTCTACAATTTTAACACGTTGTATTTTAATCCTAATGATAAGTATGTGTGTTCACATCCTTCGCATATTTTCCTCCCTACCTTTATACAACAATTACGTCTTTTATAAGTGATATAAAATATTAAAAATACCTGATTCAATTTTATTTCTCGGTGACTTCGCTTTCAAATATTCTTTGGTTCTCAATTTGCAGTTTTCAAATATTTGGTTAATCGCACTAACGCCTGTTGGTTTCTTCGGTTTGTTAATTTCATTTTGATGGTCTAATGCCGTACGCTCTAAAATAGTTACATTTTTTATTATGTAAGAAACTAAAAACGTTTTTGTATTATGATAAGTGTTCAAATATAAAATTTTGATTACTTTAGGAAGTCTTTTTTATTTGACGTGGCGACTAGTCAAGCAAATCGTTCATCTGTTGATATTTACTCAAAACAACGTAGCGCTGGTTAAGTTGGTAAACACAGCACAACACTGCGCTCGTCGTCTTGAGACATGAGGTGTTAAGTCTCATTATCCCATTAACTTCACTAGCATACACCATTCAAACCGGCGCATATAGTGTGCCGGCTGCAATAGAAGCTGCGGTGGTACCTACCTAGACGGTCTCCGGCAATAGAGCTCTGCCACCAATATAATTTAACTTTTTTAATTTTTTTAAAAATAGTAGGTATTTACATAATTTCTTAATATCATTTAAAAGCTGTAAAAAGGTTATTATTTATCGCCTTTTTTAGTTAAAATCTTATCCTTACCTTCTACTTTATCTTTTGTTTGAGAACCACATTCCTTTTCTTGGTCTAATTCCAACTCGTTGGGCTCACCATCTACTATTAACGGTTTTTGTACATTTGGTCTAATATAAATATTATCGCCTTCATTATGTGTTAGCTTAGGGTTTATAAATCTTTTATCTTAAAAAAAAAATATGAACTTTTTATTAAAAACTAGTTATAAAAAAGCTCACACTGTAGAAAAAAATATTTGATAATTATTTACCTATTGCAGTCCTTTTCATAACACGACATTGGCTATCACTAATTTGTGGAATTATTGTAGTAGATAAATTTGTAGCGAAAGAATTCGCTGGTGGCTTTAAATGTTCTGTTGTATATTCCGTGAGCCATTCTGCAATATTGAAAACGATTAAAACGTATTTTGTTATAAATGTCGATTTATAGGTCAAATTAAAAAAAAAATATTCAAAACCATTCAATCGGTCGCTGCCCATGTTATTGCGGAGTCGAATTTTTTCTAAAAGCACTTTTGTTTTCGTCGAAGAATTCGATTCAATTTGAAGTTTTAAATTAATGTCTTCTAAAAAAAAAATTATTAAGTATACGTATTTTAAACTTAAAATATTTAAGCAATACAAAATCCAAAAAATCTAATGACCTTGCTTATCATGATTTACTAGTTGCATTTTTCTTGTCGATGGATTCATTAAAAGTTTACGATATTGTTTTTGAGGTTTGAATGAAACTTGTAAAGTTTCTATAACATCTGCTTCATTAGTCTTCAATTGATCTTTATCTTCATTTCTGTTGTATTTTTGATTGGGCTTTAACTTATCTTTATCTTCAAAAATAAATATTTATTTATTTAAATTCTTATTTATTTTACCAAAATACTTTTATGCTATTTTACCTGTACCTAATGCTTTATTATTCTTCACTATAGTTCTTTTGAAAGGTTTACTGGGTCCTGCTGTCTTGTCACCTTGAAAGGATATTAAATTTTAGTATAATAGTACTCTTTAATTAAGTAAAAGTAAATCAAAATTTTAAAAAAGTAATACCAGATTGTAATTTGTTGTTTAAAGCTTTGTTATGTTTTATGTTTATGTGTTTGGTTGGTAATAGATTTTCATTATTTATTTTTGGGTTCATTTTATTATCATTAACAATTGTAGCAGCTTGTTCTGAAATTAGTAATTTAAGTATTATAAGTTTTCCAGAAATATGCTCAAAATTACTGTTTTCAATTTAAATTTGTTAGGACTCGATGTTCCTCTTTATTTTTTGTTAATATTTTACCAATTTCTTCCTGACGTCGTAAATCAGGGTCCGTGTTTGCATTAATTTCTTACTACATATTTTTCTTTAATTCTATTTTTGTTCTTAAGTCTATTACTATACCAGTTTACATTTTATATTTCTTCTATATCTTCGTTGAGATTGTTGTTTATTTAATAAAGACTATAATTATCGTCCTTATTGGCTATTTATTTATCTAGTAGCTATAATTATACAATATTTCATAATCTATTCCTAGTTATCTTGTTACTACTTAACTGACTAATATTATTACTTGCAATTTTTTCAGATATTTCTATTTCTAACTCATATCTTTCTTTAGCATAAATAGGACATTCGGTTACTATATGTATAACATTTTCATTCGTTTGGGGGTCGCAGGGGCACGACGGGCTATCTTTAACATAAAATCTGTGTAAGTATTCCAAAAACCCTCCGTACCCCGTTAACACCTAGAGAGGGTGGATTCAAGTCCAGACTTTTCAGAACCGGATAAGTTCTTATAGCGTTGGGAGATAATTGTTTGGTAGTACTGGCGGTATTACAGATGTTACTCTTATATGGAGAGTGTCAAAGCTATAAGTTATAATGATGGCTCTAGATTACTAGCTGCCTTCCTCGTAAAGTGTTTGTTCTTGGACCATACTTTGTTTCCTTATGATGTTTTGTTCAGAGGAAATCTAAAGCTCAGTCAGTGGGGATTGAACCCATGCATTTTCGAGTAGCATAGTGCGAAGTACCGCCGCGCTTAACGTAGAGCTACCATTGTTTGTATACGCTTTCTAAAACCTATTTAATTCAATATTAGCTTGGTTTATGTAACTTTATAAAACTGTGTAATAATGAATGTAATGAACGGCCTCTCACCTGTAAAACATTTATTTTTGTTAAACTTCATCTGTCCAAAACCGACAATATAATCGTTCGTAATAAAAATTTCCTGCTGTGGTTTTTCTATTGTATCCATATCAAATAAATAATCGAAAACTACGGCAACACAAACACATTAATATACCTATGGGATATAATTATCTAGAACTATTTCAAAAATGTAATTTTATCTTTTGTGTTGTTGTAATATCTCCAACAATACATTGTAATAAATGGTAACGGTTACTTACGCATTATTAATAATCTTAGAGGAAAAGATTTATTTGCGTTATTAATTGCTTTACTAACCGCCACTCACAAACATATTGAAACATAACTTTCACTGAATCCAGTTTTTATGAATATCAGTGTGTTAATATATAGATATTGATAAAAAAAAAACCTCTATTATTGTTTTTATTGGTTTTAATATTTTACATAGAATTTATGAATGCTAGTTGTTACATTTTATCTCTGACATGTTAATTTGACTCGGCTTGTATTTGACAGGATTAAACCTTCTTCGTTTTGATTTGCTGAGGGGTCTTGTAATTTTTTTCATTCTGTATTGACTTTACGGTTTTTGCGAAGGTTCCACATTTTTAGACGATTCCAGTGCTTGTTCTGCTTGAATAATTTCCAATTTCTTGATTAACTCTTCTTGCACGCTATCGACAATTTCTTTAAGATTTTTAGCTGTAATATGTGAAATTTATTTAGAATATCTATCGCAAGCTTCATTATTATTATTATTTCATTATTTAGCATGTACGTACTCTACGTACATAATAAATTATGGAGAATTTTACAAATTATTTCCTTGTTCAAAGATTTAACATTCAAAGAATCGTTATGTTTTTTGTTTTGCTATTAGGGGAATTTACTAATTTTTTATTTAAATTGCAAACAGCGTATTATGACAAAATGCCTCACATAAGATTTGAATAAAAACGTGTAAAACCCAAACAGAAAGACAAGAAACTATTAAATTTGATATAAAACTAAACTTGATTTAAACCGAGTGAGTGAGTTGAGTTTAGTGAGTTGTTAGTGAGAGTTTTTTTTTATAGTAAACTAAATACAACCAAATAATAGAAACAATAAGGTATATTTTCTGCCAGTATCCTCTCTTCAAAGCACAGATTTTCACCTTACCAGTTTTTTTGTTGAATTCCTCCGCAATCAGTGATATTTTTTTCAAAGTGTTCACATGTTTAGCTAATTCCATCGCAACATCATTACTGGCTCCAGTGTTTACGCCTGCATCTTCTTTTACCGTTTTCTTACTTTTCTCAGCGGCAATTTTAAGGACTTCGCTATTAATGATAGGCATTTTAGGAGTTTTGGGTACTGGTTTCCGTACGATTTCTTCTAATTCTTGTGGTTTTAATTCAATATCATTGTTATTTCCAGTTTTTATTTCTACGTTAAGTATTTCAACTGTATCACTTGGTATAAGCTCGGGTGCATAATTTTGCAGATTTTCTAAAGCAACTGGAGGTTCTTGAACTTCAATTCGTTTTTTAAAGAACCTAATCGGCAGAGCATTTGTAATGCTATCTATTATAGTCTCTGAAAATGCTAAAAGCATAAACCAACTTCTTATACAGCGTTACAGCGATTGAGGCTAGCTTTACTTACGTACTATGTTTTTAGGAGATTCTTCCTCTTGTTTCTTTTTTGATGCAAGTTTTCTGGTCAATTCGGCTAAAAACATTGAACACGTTGGACCTAAAAATTTTTAAAACTCATTTAAAAATATGTTTCAATTTAATTTTCTTAAAATTATTAATTAAAACATGGGAAATGGACCCTCCGATTTCCGTTTCTTAGGAGTTTTGGGTTTGCCTGTAGTTTTTTTATTCTTGGCTTTATAACGCGATGTTTTTTCCATGCCTTTAAACAAAAGAAGTTTTTTTAATTCCAATTACTTTATTATCTTACATAAACTACGATTAAATGTATTAATGATGATGGATTCAAAAAGTCCAAGATCGTATTTTGTAGAATACATTAGAGACCTAATTCTTAAAGTGGACGTTTATACGTAGAAATTATAATATATTAAATTAATTATATAATATTACTTATTTGAAAACATACTTTAGTTATTTAATTTAAGGTATTTTAAATATCATATATATTATTTAATAGCTTAAACAGATGGTAAACCTTAAGAAAACATTTTATAACATTGATAGAGAGTATTCTATCAAATTAAGTTTATCTTTAGATGCGAAATAATAAAAAGAGGTTTTGTTTTTTCACAATGAAACGATTACATATATAAAATAAGATGATTCCCATATATACACGTAGCTTAATGTGGCCAATAAATATTTGATGCCTCGTAAAACCAATAGAAACTTTTTTCTTGGCAACAAATGTCAACCGTGCACAAATTGTTTTTGTGGTGGTGCTTTGTGCCAAATGTTTAATACAACTGCTTACATTTTTATGGCTTGTTTTTGTAATCAACTTGCAATTAATCATAATAAATAATTTCACTTTTGTTCAATTTTATCGATTGTGCTTCCTAAACTTTATTAATTCGTTAATATGCAATTTTTGAATATAAATAATCTCACTATAACTATGTATTGTTGTTTGATTTTAATTTTATTGTTTAAAAAAATAAGTAGCTAATATTAATTCTTTACGGTAAATTAAATTAAAAAAGGTTTCGTTTGAGACGAGACGAGCAAGGTGTTCACTTTATGGTAAGTGATACGCTTGCCTGTAACAATGCGGCGCTGGTTAAGATGATATACAATGTAACACAGTAATTTCATTATCGTATTGCATCCTTCATACAACTTGGGTTTGGCGATGGGAATAAGAGCTGAGATGGTAGGTACCATAGGTAGGTACCTAGACGGTCTCCGGCTACACACTTTTGGTCTACTGATAAACAAAAAATACTTTTGTGTTTATTAAATTTAAAATATTTAACGCTTTATTAGGATGTAATTGACATTAATAATAAGGTCATTATTACCTACAAACATATTGATAAAAAGGGAAACCGCTGGATCTATTGATGTAGACTATCTAAGAGAGGTCATGTCTAGCGGTAGATGTACGATTGTACATAATAAATGAAAAACACTAAACAGCGACTTGTTTTAGTTTACATACCAAAATTGTTATTACAGAAGTCCCGATTTTATCGAGACTCCAAAATCAAATATATATTATTCTTTCCAAAAAAACCCTGAAACTATTAATTTAAATATTATACTGAACAAAATAAGGTAACACGCTGTCAATGTCTCATGATGAAAGGAAATATCACTGTAGAGATTAGACATAACATTGTTTATGGAAACAGTTTGTAAATATGTTTATGGTCCCGCTATAGTTTTTTATATTATCTACATATTACTTTTTCCTGGTGATAACACGCTCACTATGTACTCTATATACTATGTGGTCTGTGTATTTTATCTTTTCTACTGGAATATTATTAACTTTTGACATTTCATCTATTTTATGTATATTGGTAAGATCTTTTTGGACGATCTAAACTCTTTTTTCTTCCTCTTTCTACTTTTGTATTCAAAACATATTATCTATCTTAAACGTCTTCTCATTCATTATTCGCCTAAAATGTAATGTCTTTGGCAAATGGTGAATGACATTAATGTTTAAGTAAATAATTTATAGTTTATGTTAGCAATGCGTGATAGAATTTTGGTAAAAGGTACTATGAGATTGATTTGCCCTTAAGGAGCATAAAGAGTAGAATAAATAAAAAAAAACTCTTGTTTATTATTGATTTTTTTGAAACTCTCATTTCAGATGATAAGCCTACTGCATTACCAATCTGAATATATTTTCCCTACGTTGTTAGTTTTGATAAAGCGATTGCGCATGACTATGCTTGAGGAAATAGTCGCTACAGTTTTGCCTAAACATTAAAGGACACTACAGTAAAACAAAGTTATGTATGAAAATAATATATTGCGAGGAGGGAATGCGGAGTGCTGATGATGAAATTATATTCCAGCTTGTTAAAAAAAAACTATCTGTTTATTGGTAAATTTGAAAAATTATTTATGCAGTGTTTATTATTATAAAGAAATTTATAAACGTTTATTGTAAAAATCTTTTACTTCAGTAACTGTGACTCCATTGTGATGTATTAATTAATTATTAATTTAGTATCTTTGGACACGGGGCTATTTGCTGAAACAAAATGATGTTAATTAGTAACTTAGTAGACTTTATTTCGTGATTATGTTAATTTTATCTCAATATTTTATAACGTATCAATGCTGCAAAAACTATAGCGTCGTAGCCAAACATTTTGTATATCCATCTGATGTGAAGTAATTACAGGTTTTGCTTTCTTTTCAAATCGGTTATTATTGTAATTTACTAGAAAAATTATTAATTGCAGTAATAAGTTTAAACTCCTTACATCCATTGATGTTGGTAGACTTGGAACACCAACAGCTTGTTCTTTCAAAAGCTTAATTTCCTGTAATATATCAAAATTCGGTACATATTACAGTAGTGTTTCTGTTTTCTCTGGAGAATACTAAAGGTGTGAGTTTCCGTAATTAAAAATCAGGTAAATTTGTATACATATAATGGATATTATTTCTTTTATCTATGTATGTCTGTTTTATTATTTGTCCATAACTAAACAAAACAATTTAAGAGCTTTTTCTCACTTGCATATCCCATAATTTTACCACGAACTTACTACTGTCTAATAAGTATAAATGAATATATAATTGACTAAAGTAATTATTTGGGCTTTAATAAAAAAAATGTTTAGTTGAAACCTTACTACTGTTGTTTGTTCCGACGCGTTGACGGGACTACGACGATCTGCCGGCCGGTTCTTCAAAACAATTTACATAACCTTACTTTCAAAACAAATTAATATTAATACTTCCGCTTTTCATTCTAAGTTTATATCTTGTGATTTCTTAAATATCACCGTAAATGTATAGGTTTTAATGAATAAGCCATATTTAATTATTAAACAGTAATTTCTTTAGCATACAGCAACTTTCAAACCGGAACACAGTAATGTTTCCACAGTATTGTTTGTCGGCTGTAATACGAACTGTGGTGATTACATGGCTAGACGGTCTCCGACAACAGAAATCGAAGCAGTAAATGTAACAGGAGGATGAAAAAAGACTACTTTCAAAAGAAGATAGACATAGCACTATATTTAGAGTAAACACTATCTTTATTTAATCTTGTGATTTAATATATATACATAATGTTTAAATATATATATATTTCTTACTGTAAATGGCGGCGAAGGTTGAAGTGTAAATCTCTCCATTGGTGGATCTTTCGTTTCCTTTCGCTCCTGTTTAATTATAAATGATATAATTAATATAAAGCAATTGTTAACAAGTTTGGATATTTAATTATATTATATATTATTTAATTAATGAATTATTAAATCTAATTTTAACACAAATTGTAAATGCAAACAATACAAACGATGTGTCCTTAAAAGACGTTTTACGTCTTTATATTGAATCTTTTTTCATTAATCACAATGTATGTAATAAATTATGGTCTGTATAAAAATTACATTTTAAACAAATTCATCTTATCAATTGTCTATAACTTGTTAATTTGTTAGAATTAAATATTTTACATTCAAAAAAATTACGTGCGGAAAACATTATTACAGGAAAAGTAAAATTATTTTTAGATTACTGAATCTTTGGATAGGGTCTATGGGTCCTACAATTCACGCAACCCAAGCCAACTTCACCTGTTCGTGGTGTACCCTGCTAATCAACAAATGAGGCTCTGGCTCCCCACCAACTTTGAATTGGGCCTAGTGGGAGAAAAGCCACATTTCCTATTGTTGGGGGATGCTTACATCCAACACGTGGACGTCTATTGGGTGATGATGATGATGAATCTTTGAATATTTTTTATGAAATTAGTAAATCTATAAATATGAATTTTCTAGTAGACTGACTGAGACTAGACTTAAGAAAAATAATTAAAGGATTTATATTTACTGGTACTTCTGCTATTGGTACAGTGTTACAGCTTTCCACTTCTTGTTCCTTTGTATCTTTTTGTGACTGCAGTCCAATTAAAATATTTGTTACTACATATTTATAAAAATTTGCAAGGTAACTTAAGTTTTTTCTATGCAACTAGGCGACGAGACGAGTAAGGCGTTTACCTGATAGTACGTGATACGCTTTACGATGCCCATAATGTAGCTCTGGTTAAGATGGTATACATAACACCACATTGCGAGACTTAAGGTGTTAAGTTTCGTTACCCCAGTAATTTCATTAGCTTTTCTTTCATTCAATCCGGAACATGGCGTATTTGCACATTACTATTTGGCGATAGAAATAAGAGCTGCGACGGTTCTACCTAGACGCCTACCACCAGTACAGTTTCATGGTTTTTAAATCTTCCCTAGATTAATTGGACTGTTTTCAATAACATTTCACATACCTTTGTTTCAAATATTTTAATAGTATTTGTTTCAAAAGGAATAGGAAAAGATATTTTACTACTACTATTAGAATACTTTTCCAACAATACTTAGTGATTCTTATTCTAATTTCTTTTATTTTATCATTCTCACTAAATTACCACCAACAAAATGTTTTGTTATTTCGTAGAAAATTTTTTTCACTAATTATAAAGAAAAGCATTACAACTTTATTTTCTGATGAAAATGGAGTTAAAAATAAATATAGTAAATATTTCTTTGTTTATTAACATTTGTTACCTCTGTCAGTCCTGAAAGGTTACGTGGCTCATCTAGATTGCCACTTAATGGCTTTAAATCCTGTAAATCATTGAAATTATTACCTAAAATCTTTAATAATAATTTAAGTGTTTCATTGCTATTTTCTAGACGAGAATGGTTTTTAAGAAATAAGGTTTTTTTTTTGGCGTCTGGTGTAATACTTGTTGTTATACTTGGTAAAGGGTTTCCAAATTGCTAACGTGATAGAATCGCTGCAATTGACATCCTCTTTAAGTTAGTTGTAAATTTCAAAATACGTTACGAATAACCATTGGTTGAAGATTTTGGACAATCAACTTTTCCCTCATGAACATATCTACATCATAAGTGTAGGGAACTTGCTGACTTCTCAATATATAGCTATATAAAATTGTTTAATATTCATAATTTTTATAGGAAAAACATAGTACTTTAAACGACTACAACGCTAAGCTTTCATCCGTCAATCAGTCAAAGCCTTAATCATTCAGGTGAGGAGCGTTAGACGATACAAGCAGGAAGAAATAAATATAAAATTAAATCAAGAATGGAATTGTAAATAAATATTAACGTTCAGTAGAAGAAAAAGTATTCAAGCACAAAGTTGAAAAAAATTGTTACCTCTATTAAAGGAACAGAGGCGTGCCTGTCCATCTCCGGCCGTTCCAGAAATAGTTTCATTCCTGGTAATTTTTCAATATCTTGTAAGATTCTGTCACCAACTGTACCTGTAGTTTTATTTCCTTTTTATAAATAAAGCGACATTATATTCTTCGTTAATGGAGAATTAATGGTGATATGTCATATTATACTGGATATACTAAAAATGCCCCTGGTGCTTATAATTTACTCGCTCCCAATTGTATTATTTTAATATAGAGTGAATTTTAATACAAATGCGGTATAAAAAGTGCTTTAGGTTAATATAATATCATAAAGAATCAAAAATGGATATAGAAAGAAAAAGGAAAACATCATAGATAGTCTAGAATATGCTATAAAATTTAAGTAACGATGGTCTAGTCACCTTGCAAGATGTATCATCAATAGATGGACAGAACAAATGACACTGTGGGAGGGACCAAGAGGAAACAGAGAAAGAGGATGCCCAGGGAAAAGATTGATGTGCCATCTTGGAAAGATTGGATAGAAAAGAGAAAAATAAGAGATAAATGGAATTAGCTGGAAGAAGCTGGAACCCGTAAAGGTATTCCTACTTATACAAAATTGTTGAATAATGGAAAAAACAGTTTGTGCTAGTAAATAAAGTTGGCTGTATTATTATTATAGTATAACATAAGTAAAAGATGACCGATATTGAAAAGAACTTTGCAGTTCTCTTAAGCTCTTAAGCTTGAGTCGCGAATTACTAATAAGATAATTAAATCAAGATAATTTTGTTAAATAGCTGTATTAGATTTAATGATGATTTCAAATACCGGAAAAATCATAAAAGCTCTCGTGTGCATCAAAGAATTGTTCCGGAGTGATCTCATCAGTAAGAGACGGTGAAAGGGAAGCATTCTCAGTTTCACTCGAATCGCTACTCGTAGTTCCCTCTTTAACAGCTGCCCCTTTCATCTTCTTATGCTTTTTAAATTTACAATCCGATTGCTTCTTAATTGTGGGATCGTCTTTCTGTAACTCGTGAAGTTCTATAACAAACTTTTGTTTTTCCAACGTACTCGATGCTATGCTCGATGCTGTTGACGATCTTGAAAGCGATGTGTCTGTGCCGCTTTCATCAATAATGTCGTCTATTTCATCACGTTCTTAAACAAAAACTCTATTAAAGATCTGTATAATCTGTTCATTAATAAAACCAAAGTTCACAGATTGTATCTGGTTTATTTTAAGGGTTTTTGATTATGTTATCATCCCAACATTTAGGCCGCTTAGCAGCAACCATGGTCACTTATCACCTGATGGTAATTCGTCTTGTTTTATACTATTAAAATAAAAATAAAAAAAAATCTATTACATGCTTTCTGTTATTAATTGATATGATACTTTCTTCTATTTATCTTACATTAGCAAAACACTGGATTATTTTACCATAGCCATCGCTGTCGTCCATCTTGAATAATATTATTGCAATTAAACCAATGCAGTGAAGAATAAAACGGAAGTAGCCGGTTCCTTATTTTTAATTCACGTCCATGATTTGGAAACTGTATTATTTAAAATTGGTTTATGTTCATATTGATAAAGGGTCACTTACGTTTCATTGTTCACAAACATGTTTGTGTATACACTGACGTGAAATGCCATCTCGATTGAAGTTATCGATTACATGAAGTCTTGAATTACGAACGCTAATCTAAACACTAAAATTATTACAATTTATTTGTACAAGATCATTATTTAAATCTCGGAAGATAATAACCAATTTAATAATATTTGAGTTTAATTATTAACTTTAGCTTTAACAAGTCAATCAGCAGCTGTATTGAGTTTGTTGAAGATAACTGAATTCTTGCAAAGTGTAAACGTCGATAGATCATTAATCGTTTTACTGGTTCTAAGGTCACGTTAATCTGTTAGTCCTGTCCATTGGCCATAACTGATAATTGAGGAAAATCGAAATTAAATTTTGCTTCAATAGCGTTTTTTGTGTTATTTGATCGCTAGTTATTTAGTAACGTAAACATGAACTCAAGATTGTCATAGAAAATGCCATTAGATTAGAAAAAATATGGAAAATCAATTTAAAAATTAACAGATTGACTACTTTGTACCATTCTTATATAATTGTTTATTTATAACAAATTCTATTGAAAATTTTAATTAAAAAACTCAAGCATTGTTAATTTTTAATTATTTTAATATTTACACTTCAAATATATAATTTACTATGGACTATACCCAAGAAATTATTGGAAGGTTTAAATAATGTATTAAGTTTTTTGCATGTTTAGTTAAATAAATATTTGACAATATTTCTTTAATTTTAAATAAACGATTTACGTTACAATCTTTCTTTTTTTTTTAGTAAGCTTATAAGTTATATTTAAATATGTTGTGCTAATAAAAAGATGCTCATTACACAAGTTCTAAAAATGTCCCTCGGGGGAAGTGATTTCAACAGGATAAAGTATAAACGCGCTATTAGGACCTCGGGGTATTTTAAAGTAACGCAATTTGTGGTCGTTTGCCTCTATTGAAAAAGATTTTGAAAAACTTCTTCAATCAATTTAAAGTTGAAAATAAAAGTTATTATAATTATTTCTGATCTAATCGAAAAAAACAACGTTTACCAATTTATGGTCAGAGTATTCGGATTCGTGACAAAGAAAATCAATTATGAAATTTGCAAATTGGCAAGTGTAGAAAGTTTATATAAATTTTCCATAGCTTACAAGTTAAGAAAACGATAAAATAAAGCTTGCCAACTCGAATATTGAGTTTACTGGAATTTTATTATTCAACTTGGACAATTGATACGTTCAAAATGCGTTCCGCTGAAAGCATTATTCAAAACGGCTGTTGGTCAGTTTTAAATAACCCAAAAAAGTTTCAAACTCTTTTTAGACCAACAAATATTACTATAACAATAAAAAAATGCTTGTATAATAATAACTGTCGTTGAGCTTACGTCCAATTATCAACACTTCTTCGATTGATAGAATAACTTAATTTCGTCATTTTGATTTCATTTTATGCAAAAATTTTGTTTACTGAAATTGAATTCAATGCAAAAGAAAAATATGATGAGTCAACTAAAAGATATATACGTTTGTGTAGTAATATATAAGTAGATCGATGATCACTATGACATTAATGAAAAAGACCGCAGTCTTTCACCATTTATCGCAACTCAACCGATCATGATATATTGGTATAGGCTGACAATTCATTTTTCTCTTAGATTCCTTTTGATATATTTACACGAGTTTGCATCTTTATTTGTTTGCTAAAAACAAATATTTCGATGACAATGATTATTTATAGAATACAATATAAAAAAAACTGTTTTCATTTAATAAATTTTGCTGTTTCTATATCCCAAAATTACAACCGAGGTTCTTTCTTATCAGTCCCAGCTGGAAATATTATTTAGTATGAACCTCATTAACCTTGCCGATGTTCTCATCAAATGTTAGTAATAGTAAAAAATAGCACTTAAAGAGTGTTATCATCCCAAAAATACACAATTTAAGTTTAAGGCATCTCTAACTTTACTGTTTGATAGTGAATCTATTTTTTATTTTGATTTAATATTGATTTGATCTGTAGTGGTCTTTTTTACAATTCTTACCTAAATCTGTTTGGCTTCATAGCAACTTTAATAATTAAAAACGTTTGTCTTTTCTAATACTATTCTAATATTATTACTAATCCCGTAATAAAATTCATCAATTAACTTGCTTTTTTAATAGTCTACTAGATTCTTTACTAAAAATCCGATTAAAGGTTGTGAAGAAGAAATTGCTTTTATCGATGAGACCGACTAAAAGAAATTAATGTTACTATTACCATAAATTATTGACGTGTTTATACTTCTCTATTCTACCTAAATTTTACCCAACATCATAATTTTATCTACTACTGGTATATGCAGTTAGAAATCCTGTATCTATTTCTGAACCATCATAGTACATATTTGTGCTATCAAACCAAAGTCATAAGGTACATACAAACACACACAAGAAGATAGGTAAAGAAAATCTAAGCGAAATAATAATGTCGCATATCAAAGAAGTACTTTTAAAATTTATGGAAAAGATTATAAAGGATGCTGTTACAAGAAATAAAAATAATTTGCAAGTAACAATGTACATTTATCGGCTTTTGCGATTGATAGATAAAAATTATTAAAACAAATAAGTATTTTATAAGCAAACAAGGTTTCCGTCTATAGTTCGAGAATAAAAGAGTATATTTAAAAAAAAATACGTACACATAGACAAAACATTTTTTTTATTACACATTGTCTTAGCTAAAATTCAGTCAATCATCTTAACATTTTATTACCTGTTAATTTTATTTTAAATCATTAAAAGTTTTAACGAGCTAATTTAAAGCTCACAGTTTTCTTCTTTCTGCAAGTTGTCCCGGGCTCTTCTATTTTGTAAAGAGTAAAAAGTTTCTCTTATAGGCGAACGATTCAAACTTCGCCGTTTGTCTACGGATACGCCTTCAATGCGAAGTTTCCATAAGTATTGTCTTACGTTACCTTAATTAACGATCTCTAACTCGGCATCTTTGTTTTATTTATTGTATCGTATAGACAACTCTCTGTAATAATTTCTAACTTTCACTTACAATTATCTTCTGTTATTAAAGTTTTATTAATTATAATTATTTCTGATTACTACAAAAATACTGTCCTCAAGATATTTGTCTTTGCTGGTAATCATTAATATAGTAATTGACTGGAGCATTATATCAGCGTCATTGTGAGTAGTTTCCAGATTAGAGACGATGGAATGTTCCTAGATTTGGCAATTAATCTAAGTCCACATCAATATTATACCGGGTAAGGATTTAGCTGAACATCATTCTTTTTTACATGTTATAATTTCATTGTTTAATTATGGTTTGGATAATATATCTTTTGTCATGTAAGTTATATATATATATTGCTGTAAAAGATCAACGATCATGACCTAGGGATAACGAATCATTTGCAGACAACTAGTGATTTGAAGCTGATATTTTGGAGCTTTGCTTAAAAAGAGTATATTAGCAGATATGTGAATATCTATTAACAGTTGGTAGCAATAATTTATCATCTCCTTGTTACGTACGCTTTGCTATATTCTGTTTCTTTTATGTAATAACTTCAATTAAAAACAACGTTTTCCGCGGTATATACTATGCGTAATCACGGTGCCCGATCTTTGCGTACATAATCTCTGTTTACTACGAGCATCAGCTCAATCAAAAGGCAACGTAATTGGAGGATCAAACAAAAGACCCTTTCCGGTCCTTCATTAAGACATCATTGTTTGGTTGGTAGCGTAACTGTGAAAGATTTTTCAATTAACCAGAACTTCCGGTGCAGATACTATTTGAAAAGTTACGTTCAAAAGACGCAACCGTCGTTTCGTGCGTTAGCAACTTTAATATAAATATCTAAATTTATTGTTAGGTGAGTTGAGCAAATGACTGTAAAATGGTAAATATACTTGTGGTAGGTGTCTGTTGTCGGAGACCGATTAGATAGGTACCACCGCAGTTCCTATTGCAGTTGACAAACAGTACTGAGCAAGTATCATTATATTCCGGTTTGAAGGGCGTGGAACAAGTGAAATTACTGGGGTAATGAGATCTAACATAGGTCATAAGGCGACGAGCGCAATGTGGTGCTGTATATATCATTTTAACTAGCACCAGATCGTTATGAGTAATCGTATTATCACTTACCATCAGGTGAACAGCGAGCAGGTCTTGTCATCTTGAAGTATAAAAAAATTTTATCACCCAAAAATAGATATGTTTTGCGGTATGTATAAAAAAACTTATAACATTTTTAATTTTATCAGAGGAAATAAAAAGAGAGTTTTTGGATATGTCTAGAAAGTTTAAAAATGTCTTTCCACCTTAAAGATAGAAAATTATTACGATGCTGTTATTAATTTCGGTTAAACTTTCAGAATTGTATTTTTAGCTAACGTCTGTTAATTTATGTTATGAATTATCATTATTATACCAACCATGTCGAAATCATACTCTTACAATACATTGGTTTCCGTTGATACTAAATTTCCAAACCTTCCGGCGTTTCTTATTTCCTGTTAAATGCCAAAGGAGTATTTCAGTTGGTTTAACGGTATCATAATTTGTTGAAGTATGTTTATTAAATCGTGAAATTCAGTGATGTGGAATGACTATACGTCTTACTAAACACAAATATCAAATACTTATTTGTCATTGTCTTTAGAAATGTATTTTCTTCGAGATAAAAGAGTTAAATCGTTATATAACATGTAATAGTCAAATCTGCAGCATCGTCATAAAGTATTTCTCGCCATTTTTCCTATATAAATTATGAAAGCTTTAATAGACTCTAATGAATTTTTACTATGTTTCTGGAGTTGATCAATGCTTTTTTTGTGTCCTGGTACAATATTTTTAACTTCTTCACATCTCCTCGCTAACCTTTTTATCTTCATTTTTTTCCTCTTTGTAAATTATCAATCTGTTTTTGTTTATCTATACATTTTACTTTACTTTAAGTTGTAAATTCACGAGTCCTAACTCCGGATAGGTTCGGAAATTATCAAAGAAACTAACATCTTTTTGGCTTTTACTCAGATTCGTAAGGTTATCTTAAAAGATAAAAATGTGTCTTTATTTAAATCTTTAGTTTCGTAAGTAATTCGCGTTCATGTATTTATAATTTTCAGGTGTAGTTTTATAACTGAATTTTGGCTATTGTTTTCAACTGTTTGTTAAGCTCAATATTTCCTTTTCATCCTCCAACCACTACTTACCAGGAATACGTTTATTCAAATTTTTGCCTATTAAGAGCAACCTAAGGAACCTCTTAGGGGATACGTTTGGGGTGTATTAGTAACATGTTTAATCTTCTCAGTAAGATCATACCACAATATATGAATTATGTGACGTCCCAGAATGTAATAACTTAAAACCTCAAGAGTTCACTGCGAATGACTTTGATTGAGTAAGGTTGATTAAACATCGAATCTTACCCTTTGTATGACAAATAATTTACTTTAATATGATTCAATACATAAATAATAACAAGTAGATAAATATTTTATTTAGTTTTGTGTTGTGGTTATTATATATAAAATCTAGAGAATGTTTCATTCTTCCGGTCGCGTATTTCATCCAACATACTTTCAAAAGTTACAAGATGTAGCCAGTGTATATGTCGATAACAATATGTTAGTGAGTTGTATATAATTATATGTATGTAAAGTTTATATATATACATATATGCTTAAAGGACTATTGCCTTATAACTTCGAAATTTCAATAGTTACAGCTTAGTTTATATCAAAATATTTGGTAACAGTTTGATTTTGGTATTAAAAATTTTTGACAAATAAATTTCTGAATAGCTATGGATTGAGAACATATGAAACTAAAAATAATTCTTTTACGTTTGAAGATAGGTAAACGAACATGCAGCACACGTGATGATAAGTGATCGCCTTGTCCCATAAATCGTCAAAACACTGTCGGATCCAATCGCAGACATTAACAAAGTTTGTTTCTTTTAATACAAAATTTATTGTTAAGCAATAATATTGAGATGACTTATTTGCTATCACGAAAATTATATAAACTTTAAATGCGAGAGTAATTTTTAAAGAATATGTCTTTTATTCCCTCTGAGCTTTTATTTTCTTACAGCAGGAACTAAGAGGAATAGAGAATTGCGTTCCGCCGCGCCACAATAATCGCAGGTATAAATTATACTTTCAAACTTTACAACACGTTTGGGACTTACGGACAAGAATTAATAGTTCGGAAAGTTTTTCATAGTTGCTCCTCGTCTCTGTGATGTAATTTAGTGCACCTGACTCCGGCAACAAATTCAAGAAGCGCCTGCTGAACTTAGGTATGGTTTTCATTGATTACTAACATAAATGATGATATTATTAAGTTGTTTAAACGAACCTTAGCTTACCTGGTGGAAGCTCTCTATAGCCGGAGACCGTCTAGGTAGGTATAACCACAGCTCTTATTGCACTCGATATACAATAGTATGCAAACATTACTGTGTTCCGATATGCAGGTTACTGTATGCTAGTGAAATTAGTGGGGTAAGGAGGCTTAACATCTCCAGGCGAAGAGCGCAATGTGGTATACTCTGTACACCATTATAACTATTATCACATTGTTATGGGCCAGCGTATCACTTACTATCAATAAAACGTCCTACTTATCTCATCGTCTCGTCGAATAAAAAAGAAAATCGTAAGAAACGAAGTTGACAAATCATCAATCAATAAACGATACAATGATAATAGTACTTTAGTTAAAGCGTCATGTTTGTCACATGCCGATAAAACTTTTAGATATTATATCGGTACTTAGTAAGACATTAAGTCAGCTTAAATTGATCACATTAAAAATTGTACAGGATAATTCTGAAATCTCTTTTTAGTTCATTCGCTATAACGAAACGTCTACGTTTAATTAAATTATCATCGTACCAATATTCATTTCTATTAAAAGAAATCTAATTTTCATCCAAAATATTAAGTGCCTATTAGACCTACCTAAGCAACCTTTAAGTGCCGATAAGGCTTAACTTCCTCTTTTCGCGATAATGGTAATAATTGTGCAGCTGTTAAGAACTAAGACCTTAGTGGGATGCAGGTCGTAAGAGTCTCGGGGGTGCTTTAAAAGTTTTCTTTTGTAACGGAAACGTGCTTACGACTCCGCGGTGTTTAGGTGGCTCATAACTTGGTATTACTACTAACTTATGTCATTGTTACGTAGAACTGTAGTAATCTCGTCTGAGCTAATGGATAATCAGATATTTTAGATTGTTTAAAAGATTCTCTCGATATCTTGTTCTATTGAATATTATTTACTTATATTTATATTATCTACTACTGACAGGTTTCTGTTGGCGGAGATTGTCTAGGTAGATGCCTCCGCAGATATTCTTTCTACTGCCAAATAGAAATGTGCAAACGTTACTGTGTTCCGATTTAAAGAGTGCTATATGCAAGTGAAATTACTGGGATAAAGACACACTTCGTTTCAAAACGACGTGCGCAATGTGGTGCTGTGTATATCATCTTAATACCACGTTTTTATGGGAAAGTGTATCACTTACCATCAAGTCAACGCCTTGCTCGTCTCGTCGAATAAAAAAAATAAGTAACCTATAAAAATATCTTGCTACAATTTTTGTACCATGTAGCGGGTAGTCGTATTTTTATAGAAAATAACAATGCTACGTAATACTTATATTACTGAAATCGAATAATAATCATTCACCTAAATCTAGAATAGACGTCAACAAAATATATAAAAGCTTATTTTTATTATAAAATCGATCGTAAACCCAAACATAAATCTCTCTACTAACTCGCTTTATAGTCAATTACGAAGTTGTAAATAATCTAAAGTAACATTTACTTTCTTTATTTTAATCAATTTGAAACGCTTTTGGTGATTTAGTGTAGGTTTTTCTGTATACAAACAAATAAATAAAATTTATGTGTCTGTTATTTAAAAATAATACGATAAATTAAATATTATTTTTAATAATTTGGATTTTGTTTGTTACAAGTAAAATGGAAATGGCAGGAATAATTTTCTTCGCCACTAAGCTGTAGTTGTAACGCATAATGTATATCAGTTTTACTGCAATTATATGTTTGTTTGTGTGTTATTAATATATAGTATGTAGATATAAAGGTTTTAGTCGAATTAATAGTATCTTCCACAGCTACATACAGAATTTTTTCTGAGGATCATTAAAGAACAATTTGTATATATTTCTTCTTAGAAATAGAGATTCCAGTGTTTATTATTATTCTTTAATATCTAAGTTAAATTTGTCTTATAATAATCAATGAAAAAGTAAGGTAGATTAATGAAAATTTACGACTCCCTCATACCTCACTGGGTAGTTAAAGCTAGGAAGGTATTTCCTAATAGCTAATTCGCTCTCGCTTATTGTAGTCGTAAATCTTAACACTTCGATTACATTTTGTAGCCTCTGCGATATCTATCGTCATTAGCGATTGCCTTTTAATAATCCCTTCTAAAATATCTGTCTTTTTATTACTAATTATAGTCAATTAAAATTTATGTATAGAAAATATTATTTTTCCAAAATTTATAATCGTTCTTCCATAACTACTATGTATAGAGTTACGAATTAATGAATCTAATCTACTTAGGACCAATAATATGAATTCTCGCAATTAAAATATTAATTGTTTCTGTTATTTACTAAATAGAGTCTAATATTACAGTCTAGACTCCAGTGTTAATATGTCTTACTGCCATTTAAGCTAAGTTAGAAGCGGATTAATAACGTATGTATGACGAGATTAAACCGCAAGGTTACACAGCTTATAGCATATTAGAGTTTATTGTTATTAACCGGCGATCAGAAGTAAGTACTCAATTCGATGTTTATTTTCAGCATGTCATCATCTCGATATTTGTTGAAGATATTTAAAATAAAACATGCGATATAAACGAACTGATAACAAACAGTAAGTCATGGTCGTCTTCAATATTTTGAGAGGTAACTGGACTTCTATTCGGAACACAACCGGGGCTTTTCTAAAGCTTTCACCACCTGTCCCTTGGCCCATTTAACCACTGATCCAACTGTGTTCACATGCCAGCGTAATCTGCCGACTCGAATATGAAGCTGAATGAAAGCCACGAGAATGAATTGTCAGTTCATACTAATAAATCATGATCGGTTCGGTTGCGGTAAATGGCGGCAAATTGCGACCTTCTTTATTTGCCTCATGATTGTGCTAACAACCTCGCAAAAGGTTCCCCACTCTTTCTTTTCTATTCTCCTAGGGGGAAGATAATTTTTTCAGGCATTTATAATTATATTTTCATTAATTAACTATAACAAAATTAATGTTGAGGATATATTTTGTGTCAGCGTGGCGGTAAGTGATACGCTTGCCCATAGCAACGTGGTGTTGGTTAAGATGGTATACTTATCACCACATTCCGCTCGCCCCCTTGAGACATGATGTGTTAAGTCTCATTACCCTAATAATTTCTCTAGTTTACAGCACTCTTCAAATCGAAAAACAGTAATGTTTGCCAACTGCAGTAGAATCTGCGGTGTTACTTACCTAGACGGATTCCGGCAACCTTTTTTTATCACTTCAAAGATCAACTAACTTGGTTTTTTGAATTCATTGCTAGAGAAAAAACAGAAATGTAATCATTATTAATAATATTTATAATTCAATGTTCTTGTAAGTGAAAAAAAAAATTAAAAGGGGAAACAGTTTTAAGGTATTTTTTAATCTACTGATTCCACTCGATGTCAATTTCAGATGCTATTAAAAGGTAATGAGGCTATGGACCTTGTGCATCAATGTTCTTGGAATGTAAACAATGTCATCAGTGTTACTATGAAGCAGTTAATGAAAACTATTCAAATATATACACGAAACACAATTCTGACCCATTGCAGGGCCTTTATTGTGTCAGAAGCTTAACTTTAATCGTTTCACGTATTCCGCGTTATAAATTAAGAATTAAGTAATTTATTCGCTTAGTACTTCGCTTTAAGAGATTCATTGCTTTAGTACGTAGCAATTTACTTAATATTAATGCGAGCTTAGAGGTAGTGGAGTTACACAATTACTCGTACATCTCGCGAGCCGAACTTAATAACTTAGCTAACTTAAAACGTAAATATTGTTTATGAATAATAGGATGACGTACATATTAAAAGTCCTCATATTTTTTATGGTTGAGCTAATTATGTATATACAATAATATTCATTACTTCGGTAATATCATTGTTATATATTTTTTTAAATGATGGGGTCAGATAAGTAAGTCGATCACCTGATGGAGAGTGATACCCTCGTTCATAATAACACGGCGTTAGTTAAGAAGGTATACAAAGCACCACATGGCGATCATTGCTTTGATACATAAGGTGTTAAGTCTCGTTATCCCTGTAATTTCACTAGCTTACCTTTCAAACCGTGAGATATTAATCTTTGCACAGTACTATTTGTTGGCTCCTATAGAAGCTGCGATAGTACCTACTTGGATGGTCTCTGACAACAGAGACCTGTTACCAGTAAATTAATCGTTTGTGTTCTCGGAATCAATAAATGGTCGTCAGTTTTAGATAATAAACCAATAAACCGTTGTACAGAGGATGCAGAATTATCTAGTAGTAGAGTGATGTTGCAGCATATTACTGCTTGGCAGTAAAATTTAACCTATTAAATTATAGTTCCCGTATATTCAACTGATATTAGTTATAAAATATTTAATATTGAAATAAGTGTAAAAAAAATCGATAACGAACAATCGATATTTATGTATTATTTATTGTATTTACTTGTATAAAAGACTGTTTATAAATAGCGCACATATTGATTAGATGACACTGTAGATTACACATGCTGTATTTGATATCATCAAAAGAAATTGTATAATTTGTCGATGGAAATATTTCTACGGTAACCTGTACATTATTCATGGCGGTGATAAGTGTGGACGGTTATTGATCGGAATTTTATTTATTGCCTTCTTTCAATATACAGAAGTCATTACAAACGAATCCACGTGTAACTTTTAAATAATTGATCTTTTAGAGTACTTTCATATCGATAGTTTTTAGTGTTTATTAAATTTACAGATTTACAACACTCTGTAAATGTTTCGTGTGTAGTATATTATTACAAAATATAAGCAAGGGTACAGAAGTTGATCTTCATTTCTATCAATTTGATTCTCAGAACTTTTCATTAGATAATAATTATAAAAACTTTAATTATTTCAATTAAATATAATAAGACATTGTCGAGGTTTTACGTAGAAATAATATAAAGCGTTTAAAGTGATGATTTAAAACTCGGCAGGAGCTCCTCTGCAAAGGACTTTGATTGAGTAAGGTTGATTACACTTCAATCTGTCCTTAAGTGATCCTAATTACGTTTCACTTAAATTTAATCTGATCTTTTGCATGGTAGCTCGTTTTTAATTTGTATGAAACGGAACTTTTCTGTGATTTTTTAACGGCTTAATTTGAAAAAGTTTGCTCCAAATAGTTACATAAACTAGGTGAATAAACTCCTAGTATTACCGTCTAAGGTATGAGAATTTTAAAGATTAGGTTATCATAGTCAAACTGTAGTCTACATTATCATTAAAAAAATAATGAATATTTTACCTTAACATAGTTGTTAACAATATTGATTTAAATGTATAAAGTAGGACTTATATTTTGTATTAATTTCGTTAGTTTTTTTCCTATTAATTACATCACTAGATATCGGCCTCGATTAATCCCAATTGGATTTCGTTTCCTTCTGATTCCCAGAACTTTCAATTATGTACTAACATGCAGTAAGAAAGAATGTTTAGGCAATGTAATGAAGAATAATATACTGCAGACCGTTATATAAATTTTATTTGCTATAGTTTATTTTAACAAAGAACATACTAGGTTAACATTCATAAAATATGCGGCACAGTAATGAGAACTATAAACTTGTATGACGAAGACATTTAAACATGTAGACATTTAACTTTTTTTTTGAATGCTTTTGTAAACATTCATGGCATTTTCTTTCAAGAAAATGTTTATTATGAAAAAGATATTTTTTTAAACTTTTTCAAAACCTCGTAATGAGGTATACAAAGATGGGTTTAAGGCCTATTCTCTACCAGCCAATCTTTGATGAAGATGTGTTGTAGTAGGTTGCAGTTATTGATAGGAAAGAATCAATATTATCAATAACGCTTAACTATATATACTTATACAAATACTATAAATGAATGTATTAAAATAAAATTTTCTTTATGTTATTTTGTCTTAATATTGCGGCTCATTAATTAAGTTTGGATGAAAAACTAAATCCCGTGCGTTTTCTTGTTACAAGTAAGTTTGTTTTATTGATTTAACTTAGATATTTGAACAGTTTTAGGCACTTTCCGTTTTCATCTATTTAAATAAGGATATGCATTTTTTTTTCTTTTTGCCTTTGTTTTCCGTCAATGAAATTTACGATCGTGTCTCGGTTAATAAATGTTTTGTATGTAGAGCAGAGGGGTCCAACCCCTACGGTTCGGAATGTGGGGTTGATTTGGGTTTAACGTTCTTGAACATACTGATAAATCTTCTGTTGTTGATTTCGTTTTATTGAATTTTTTCGTGACTCTTTTATTGGATGCGTCTATTAAAGTTTAAAGGGTTTTTGTATAAGTCAAGAATAATGTGGTTAAGTTTCAGATTTTTTTTATTTATTCGAGGAGGCGACGGAACGTTCAAGGTGTTAAAGTAAGTATTACGCTTGCTTATAACAACGAGGCGCTGGTTAAGATGGTATTCAGTCACCACATTGTACTTGTAACCTTGAGACATAAGGTTTTAAGTCTAGCTACCCCAGTAATTTCAATAGTTGATAACATCTAACGTTTGTTACTGTTTGTCGGCTGCAATAGGAGCTACGGCGGTATCTACGTAGACGGTCTTCGGCAACAGAGACCTACTACCAGTAAAACGTACAGATTCATCAGTAATGAATAGTTAAAAAGAGAAGAATAATGTTATACTTTATAAATTTAATCTTTACCTTTTTTGTTATAATATTGTATACGTTACCTTACAGAATTACTTCAAATTTCTTCAGTCGATCTAATATTAAAATATACTGTTGAGAGTGGGCTGTTTGTAGCGATCGCTACAGTAACTCCTGGAACAATGACGTCACGGAACATTAGGAAGTATTAACTTAAGGCTGAAAGCTTTCGTAACATCCCAAGTCCGTCGGCACGTCCCCGTTACAATGGAAAACTTTTAAAGGCCCTCCTTGTCCTTTTATATGCGCCTGCATCGTATTTGCGGAGTGGTTTTCGGCAATAAATTGGTATAACACGTACAGTGACGTTAAGAATCGTTAAGTACGGTATGTGTTACTTGTAATTTCCGTATAAAACTTTTATCATAGCCATTAGAAAAGACAGAAACTGTTACTTATTACTTATTGTATTTAATGTAAAGTACGCCAACTTTACTTCGAAGCACTTGCTTAAACTAGACAACCTTTTCTTTTGCTTGATATGATTAGTATCCGAAGAATCTACTTATCATATTGTTCTCGTCGCTTTAATATGAGGTATTAAATGTCGTTACCATAGTAATTTAACTAACGCGACTGGAATCGAAGCAGATTAATGTTTGCTATATAAAAAATCTCTGGAGGAGAAGAACTATCTAGACGATTTCCGGTTACACAGTTCTGTTACCAGTAAGTTGTTACCACATTATTAAGTTCAGAACATTTATCTTATTATTAGGCTATGTTCCCACAGCGTCATACATCATACTCTTATGATGTACAATTTTTTTTGTTGCGACGTGATGAGTTGGGCGTTCACCTTATGGTAGATGATAACTTGCCCATAACAACACTGCGCTGGTCAAGATAATATACACAGCACCACTTTGCGATTGTCGGTCTCGGTCATAAAGTCTTAATTTTCGTTACCCCAGTAATCTTACTAGTATACAGCATCCTTTAAACCGGGAAACAGTAATGCACAGTCATTACTAATTGGCGGTAGAAATAGGAGTTGCTGTGATACCGACCTGAATGGTCTCTGGCATAGAAATCTACCACCAGTAAAAATAATATATATATAAATACTAAAACATATCTAGATTTATTAATATATACAGAAAAATTTAAAATTGTTGAAATGTCTTTACTTTTTCTTCTAAAGTCGTTTATTTTAATGTGTTTACTACTCGAAAACAATTGCAGTTTTAAGTGCTATTGGTGCAAATAGTGTTGGCGTTGACTCCTGGGCAAATTTCCAAAACTGATCTTTTAAAAATTTGACAAGTAATATTTGCCCTGCTTCCACAGTAATAGCTTTTGTTGAAAAATAAACTAAAACTGACAATTTATTAAGTTTAACCATATTAAAAAATTGCCCTATGACCATAGTAATCATTTAGTAATATTAAGAGGCATTCTTAACTATATCTAATATAAAATACCTATCAATCTAGATAATTTTTATTATTGAAGATTTTCTGAAAATTATTATTTTATCAGTTTTTTCATGAGGTAAATATAAAGTTTCATAGATTTAGAATAATTATTAGATTTGGTCTGATTATTATGGTTACTAGATCTTAGTCTAAATAGGAACAACTTTATATACAATTTTTAAAAGAAACGACCTTTTTTCTTTTAAATGATAAACATTTGATAAGTCATCAAATGCAAAAATAACTGTACTATATATAATAATTTTATAGATGATGATTATTAAGATCAAAAGATTAAGTAAATATAAAAAATAATAACTAAAACTAAAAATACAAAGTTCAAACCTTTTTTTTAGTGTAAAAACTGTGAAGTGATACCTTTAAAATACTTCCTCCTAATTTCGAAATATAACCTTTTCACCCCTTTCAGTTACATGTAAGTATTTTCCGTTATAAATTATGAATAGATAACTAACAAAATATATTCTTTATAAAATATATTCATTTATAACCTTAAAGTTAAAGTAATTATGACGTAAATAGAAATGTTTGATTGGTATTGTTGGTGTAAATTTCACTGCTTTAATGTGAAAATAGCGTGATATCTATTTTGTTTTATATTTTTGTTAACAAGAAATATAATTATTTTTGTCACGTGGTACTGTTTTTTACTCCGGACGTTCACCTGTAGGTAAGTCGCATTATTCA
This sequence comes from Pachliopta kotzebuea, assembly GCA_018246255.1. Classification (NCBI taxonomy): domain Eukaryota; kingdom Metazoa; phylum Arthropoda; class Insecta; order Lepidoptera; family Papilionidae; genus Pachliopta; species Pachliopta kotzebuea. The sequence goes on along the minus strand of DWLS01000410.1, from coordinate 1,688 downwards.
CATAGTTATGTTTGTTTACCTTTAGACGTAAATATATATCCATATTTTAGTTGAACATCGGTTGGATATTTTATCACAATATGAATTCCTTCTATAAGCTAATTTTCAATAGGCGATGTAAATTGTGGGATATTTGTACTCTCGTCACGTGTTCGTTATTAAACCTCTCTCCAGATGGGAACATTCCTGTTTCCGAGACGTATTCCAATTAAGTAGACACTACAACATCATTAGTTATTCACCTACATAATTAACATTTTTCTACATTCAAACATGATAAATAAATGATCGAAATAATCATTTTGACACAAAACTATTTATGGTTTAAAAAACAACTAGTAAATAATACTTTTGAGCAACATAATTAGATTATGAAATTAATAATTTAGAGTATATTATTACTGATTTTAAAGAACCAATTCAGGCCTATATTTTCTGTATATGCTAAATAGATAAAGAGCTTAAGTTTTATGTAAAATATATTTTATAAGTACAACTGTACGATAAGAAAATTTCTCTTTCTCTCTACAAATATATAAGACGAAGTAAACAATAGACTTTGCATGCAAATACTAAGTCACGTTAAAGTTTGCTGTACTAAGAAACTGGTCAAAGAACTTAGGCTTAGCTTTCTGTGACTCGAGATAAAGGAACTTTCTTAATATTTAAGTTACCTTAAGCTGATGTTTTGGAAACAATTTATCCGCAGGAGCAGTTTTCAAGTAATTTTTATTAGAAAATTTTCAAGTTTATACTTATGTTTTCTCTTATCAATAAAGATAGGTCACTAGTAAATTACGTTTGTAGATTTTTAGAAAATTAGTTTCGGTTAGTATTTTAAATATTTTCATTAATATATTTACCCATAATTGATAAACTTCTTCAGGAGCTCGTCATTTTAACAATTTCGTTCCTTCTCGTCAAGGTGCGTGCGTATGTTACCATAGTCCCCATTTTATAATATTATGATTTTAATTTGTGTCATAAATCATAAAAATAAAAACATTTACGTTACAAAGTGAAAATTTTGTTTCAAATTTCCGTTTACATTCTGATTTTATTCAATATGCGTAACCTGTTAAAAGGCTCTGCGCGAACATAATATCCGCTTATTAAATTCCAGTACACTCAAGTAATCAGAATCTTAAAATTTTACTTAAGTCTTAAATTACTTTTTAAACGTAAAGAGATACAAGAGTTTCTTTTATGAGCAGATATATAAAAGGATGTTAAATTTTTTATTAGAATTTAGACAGTAATAAACTTTAAATTTAGTTTGTTTTAACTTATAAGTACCTTACAAAAGGGTCAACTTAATAATCAATTGCGATCCCCTTTCAGTTTCAGAGCGTGATGAGAAATTGAAATGAGGTGGAGGACGAAGATTTGAAGCATACGGACTTTATATATATTTTTTCTTTTACATAATTTTTTTTCCTTCATCATATAGTGACTTCATCAAAGAATGAAAATGCTTAAACATAATTACCATTTGATATAAGGTGATAATGATATGTAATTATTTTAAATTAGCAGCAATATCGGGATCATAAAAATATAAGCAATGAACATAAAAAAGTTTTGAGACGACATTTGTTAGAGACGTAGAGCGGAGTGAATAGGCATTTGCTAGGTTAATGCGCCTTACCATCATCGACCACATCTTCACTTACCACCAGGTGGGATCG